>VZTF01002098.1:1060653-1220225 GCA_013397755.1 Cnemophilus loriae
GGGGCGGAGGGGCATTTACCTGCAGAGGTACCTGTTACCGGAGTGCCCCGCCGGCTGCGCGCAGCTGGAAGCGAGGGAGAGGGGCCAGGCTCGACGCCTCCCCACGGGCGCTCCCAGGGCCGGGCTCATGCGGTACCGGGACTCGGGTGTCCCCGCACGGCAGGCAGCGACCTGGCTCAGCGATACGGCCGGGAGTCACAGGCCGTCAGCTGCACACATCCACCTGTAACGCTCCAGAGCTAAGGGGTCAGATCATCCTTCTTTACCTCAACCCAGTCTTTCGCATCCTGTGCGAAACGCGTCCCGCGCTTTTTGTGCACTTGAATTTAACCGCCGGACCAGAACTTAAGTAACTTACTTAAAATCGGTGGCAGAGACAGTCGCTGAAGTCCAGACCTTAAGCTTCAGTCCGGAGGGCACGGCAAACCTGATGGAAATTACTCATGCTTTAGAATTAAGCACATTTACACTCTGTGGAGGATCAGGATCTCATTTTTTGTTGTGCTTCAGTTCCCCATCCTCAAGATGTGGATAACAAATGCTTCCTTTCTCACATCCTACCTTTATCTTTGCTCTCATATGACAAAAGTTTAGGCATAGCTTTATGCATGTGTATAATCTCGTGGATTTAAACGGGACAATAAAAAAAAAAATTAAACAAACATGTAGTCATTGGAAAGATCAGGAGCTTAGAATGCAAGCTCTTTGAAACAAGAAACTGCTTACTACTTCCTAAAAGTTCGTACTATAGAACAAAATTAGGTCTCCGAGGGTAAGCTGGGCTTTTTTTAGAACAGAAATGGCAAGACTGTACCCAGGGATTTATTTCAGGCACTCCTTCCCTCAGAGAAGCTCTGCAGATGTGACTGCTGTGTGCTTCACAAACTGGGATAGTATCTGCGTATGCTTGAAATGAGCCAGGTATACCTGGTGCTTCTCAATTTCTTGATTTTTCACACTGCATCTTTAAAGAGATGCAGAACCCTACTTTTATTGTAACTTATAAGTAGACTTTATAGATCTGATAGGGCTGAAACTCAGAGGCAAATTCTCCTCATATTTATTCCTGAGGACCCCCGTGTCTTCAAGCAGGTTTGCATACAGGGAATTAAGAGCATTTGATGAGTGGAACACCTGGCACTCTCAGGTAGTAAAAAGAAAGAAAGAGATTTACGAAAGATCCACAAAA
Organism: Cnemophilus loriae; assembly: GCA_013397755.1. NCBI lineage: Eukaryota > Metazoa > Chordata > Aves > Passeriformes > Corvidae > Cnemophilus > Cnemophilus loriae. The sequence goes on from VZTF01002098.1 coordinate 1,061,843, forward strand.
AGGTGCCTTGCAGTTGGTACCTTTCTCCAGCAAATCACAAAGAGCTCATCCTCAGCAGGACCAGGAACACAGGCAGGGAGAGCTTCACCAGACACCTTCAAAAGCAGAAGCTGGTTAACTCAAGGGAACCCAGCAACTTTCCACAGATATGTGCTTTTGGATATCTCAGAGTAAAAGGACTGACACTCCACTGGAGAATGGCTCTTTCAGGAGCTGTTTGCTGCTCTCCTGTGCTCCAGCTGCCGCAGGGTCCATGTGCTCCAGCACACTGAGAGGGAACTGGTTTAGCATACGTTTTTAAAGGCAGATTTTACACTGCACAAGCCATGTCCCATTATACATTTGACAAAGTTTTAAGGTCAAAACTGAGTTGCTAGACATGTATGAGCTGAGCCTGCTGAAGTCAAATCTTGTGAGATGTGATCTTCCATAATTCACTGTGTTTAGGTTTGTTAACAGCTTGCAGGAGCTCTCTGTACTCAGTAGATATTGTGAAAAATCCTTTTACCGCTGGCACCCTGGAGAGTGACCAGCAGCACAGCCACGGCAGCACTGAGCTAACTGGTGCCAGGCTGCTCTCAGGTACAGCAAGTTCCTTGCTGGCAGAGCAGCAGTGGCCAGTGGGAAAAGATGTTCACTGTCCCGGTGACGTTCCCCATGCCCGGAGCTGCTTCAAACAGATCTGTTAAGGCATAGTTGCAGATATACACTCTGGCACTTGCCTGAGGAGTCAGGTTCTACAATCTTCCCCTTGTGGTATTTCCAGTGACGTTACTGGGAATTTTGGATGAGCCAAAGTGGACTGTAAAGGGAGAACAGTGTATAGCAAAGAAAAAAAAAAAAGAGTGGCCTTAGAGTTGCCTAATTCAGTTGCCAGCTAAATTTTATGGCAGATGAAATCTGCCAAAGAGGCTTTTCCATTGCTAGATTTATTGTGGGAAGCATCTAATAAGACTGCACAATGAATGGTTTCTTTCAGGTTTATTTTTAAATACAAATAGTAATTGTTATTGCAGGAGGTACTATGTTTCTACTGCTGTGTATTACCATTTCCCATTTATTGCTTTCCTACAGCAGTCTTAACAAACTGAATCCTCAAAATGGACAGCATGCCACGTTCATGCTGCTTCAGTCCATTACCAGGCAGGTGCTGATAATTAAATATAAAAGTACAACAGAAAAGATTTGCAAATTGAGAATCAATAAAAAAATGTTAAGCACAGAGCATGCATATTAGGTGCAACAGCTGGAGTGTGCCAGGCGGGTGTTTCTCTTGGCTTTCCATCACAAAATTTTTATTTTAGTTCTAATTATTCAGAAGGTTTGCTTGTGGGATCCTGAATTTGTTGGGTGAGAAGTTCTCATTCAGTTTGGAATACAGAAGTTCTGATCAAGAGAAGGATGGTGAAGATTTATCAGAAACATGGTAAATTTTCAGAGGTACAAAAGGATAATATTGTAATGTTGATGTTGTATTCCACAGCCAGAAATCTCCCATGAACCATGCTTTCTACTATAATGCTAAGTGTAACCAGCTTGTTTCACAGTCCTTATTGCAGCTAGTTCCCTTACCCTGAGAAATCCCCCACAGGACTATTTTGCTCTCAGATGGCTCTTCATACTTTGGAGTTCCAGAAATGCTTAAAAAAATATCATGGACCTCACACTAAACAGTTGATTGGCAGGTATTTGAATATTACATAGTAAATACAGATCACTGCTCCAATTGCACATAATGTCTAACATGTAATAGATATTTAATTAGAATCTTTGATCCATTAAACTGTAGTCTCAGATTATTCAGCTTTAGAAAAGAACTCTGCCACCTCTTAGCAAAGCTCTAATGCTTTTACCTCAAAAGCATCTCAAAATTCCACATATTCCTCTCTTTGCATATCATGGGAAATACCACCTGTGCTACTGACATATAAATAGAAAATATCACCACCAAGATCTTCTTTCTTTCTCATCAATCTGTTCGTGTGATTTTCCTCCCCGCATTGCTGTGCTGACTGCTCAGGCACTGTTGCAACATACTTACTCACCTTTCTCCCAATTTATGCTGATTTCCCACTGTCCTTTACTTGATCTCTCCTATAATTCAAGTATCTCATTTATGTTTAAGCATTTCAGGCTTTTTTCCCACATGATTTCTTTCACCAACTGACCTCCCTGAACTAAACTACAAGTCCCTTTCTCTCTCTAGGCTGTGTATTTTCCACTAATTTCTACCATATTACTGTTTAGCTATCTGCGTAAAATTCTAAAGCCCCCCTCGTATGGATTTCTGAACCTCAGCCTCTCCACTCTTTCTTTGTGAGCTGCTTACTGAGAGGCCAGAGAAACTCTTAGTGCCTTATAGACACTAACGCAAAGATGAGATAAATAATTGCTATAATAATGTGAGGAAACCTGGATGACATGATTGGCTATGTGAGATTTTAATCTGTATGTAGGTGAAGGAAGAGAATAACAGTTTGCTATCAGTGATTTTGTTAACTTCTTTCCTTTTTAGGAATAGTGAATGCAAAAAGAGGGAAGGCTTGTTTGTGGATTTTTTGTTTGTTTTCTTGGGTTTTTTTAATGTACAAGAATGTTTCACAGTAAGGAAATGAAATAGGCTGAATATGACTACAGACACTTTTGTCATCAAGGAGAGGTGCATATTGTATGACTGATGACTGACTGTAATCATGAAGTTGAATCGCAGTTGCTCTTCAGCCAGGAGAATCTCAAGTTTTCATGTATTTACAATTTTAGTGGAATCAAATGCTCTGGTTATGGGTGTGCATATGCACACATCCGTGTACACATGCACGGAGTAGGATGAGATGATTTAAAGAGCCTGTGATAAGAAAAAGGCAATCATCTGTTTTTCAGTGATCATTAAATATATATATATAAATTTAAAAAGAAAAATGTTCTCTCCTGTTAATTCTTCTGTTATTGATCCCTTCCAAACCTGTACTACAGCTGAGGCTGTACTTCAGTTTAAATTTCTCAACTAATTTTCTTCTCAGAAAAGTGTGGTAAAAGTTTTCTATACAAAAGGGACTGAATTAAGAGGGTTTGTCACACACTTCCTTTGACCATCCATTGCATCTGAATATCAAAGTATTTGGTTTGTGCCTTTTTTCAGTTTTGCATTTTTGGGGGTTTTTTGCATATATTACATGGAGGTCCTACAGCTGTCTGTTTACAATGTGAAAATCACAGTGTTTAAGACTAATATACCCAGGCAGAGATGAAGATGTTCCTGAGCCTAGTCAGATACTGGATCTGTTCCAAGAACAGCATTGCTAATCAGGCGTTTCTCCACTAATAGAGTTCTGTAAGGGCTGACTAATGTTTCTTTTGAGGGACCACCGCCAAAATTAATCCTACATTAGAAGGTAGCTGGAAGCAGGAAAAATATATAAGTCCATTTTTGCATGGCCTTAATCTTGACTTAGTAAGGAAGACATCAGAAATTTAGAATAGTAGTTGGTTGGCAAATGGACACTTCATCTTCTTTCTCAACTACTCTTGTGATTACCCCCTAAAAATTCATATGGACAGATACGAAAGCTTAAAAGTAGATATCTGGTGGATTTTCTGGCAAAGGTGAAAGGATACAACTCTGCTGTAATTTCAGTGCTCTCTACTAAGAAGCAGAAAGCAATGAAGAGTTGTGTTAATGAACTGACGTACTGATCGCAGAGGTTTGCTTTTTCATTTTCTTTTAAATCCATCTCTTGAAGTCTCTTATCTATTTTTTTCAAGTCACAAATCTCTAATGAAGTCAGATTAGAAAGATTCAGAAGTATGTTACTCTCAGTTTTCAGAAAGAAAGTACTGCTAATACCTGAAGAAGTGATTCAACATCACTGCTCACAAAATCTTCAGTAAAAAATCCTAAATTTTAAAGTTAATTTACTACTGATAAATATTCAGTGAATATCTCTGAACAATTGCATTGCCTGCTGGTTCAACATTCAATTGTTTTATTTGATTATGTGAATCATATATGGTAATTTCTGAACTGTCCAAAAATGGCAAGAATATTCACTTTCTAGTGAATCTCATACTCATTCTGTGACAGATTTGCTTTCACTGAACATTTATATTAATAAAGTTCAATTCAGCTTTAGAAGAAGTACACTCATTTGGCCCTGGAAAACAACACTGGTATCTGTGAGACTGGCCATTTTCTACAAGCCCCACCTTGCTCAGGAGACTATTCCTGCGCATAGTTAGTGATGAATTATAACTTCTGATACTTGCTGCACATATGTGAAATATCTTGAATCTAGAGAAACAAACCCATTTTAAGTAAGCTTATCTTCACGCCTTCCTATTCCAATGTATTTCAATGTAGCTGAGAGTGTACATCTCTCTGGATTATTTTATTTATAGTTAGTGATGGCAGTTATGTGGTCAGACTGCCATTGTGGTATGAGTACCATTGTGATCTCTGTCACTTGTTTAAAACCTTTTTTATTTAATAGCAGTTAAGAGCTCCTGTCAAGGAATCCAAGGGGGAGCTGTCTTCTACAACTAACAGCGATAAAGCAAGCTCTGGACATCACTGCTGCATTCCAAGCAAGAGGTTTGGATAGTGTTCACTGTGCAATTTTAAGTGTGATCAGTTCATAACACTTCATTTTTGCTGCTCCTTTTGCATCACACTGTTCCCTTCCTCCAGTGAGGAGTCCCTCTCACAAGCAGGACTTCATGAATGGCTCCAACATGAGTCCTTCCCGTGGGCTGCAGTCTTTCAGGAGTGGATTATACCAGCTTTGGTCACACTTGGGGTCACAATTCCTGCCGGAAAACCTGCTCCAGCGTGTGCTCCTCTCCGTGGACTGAATTAATTTCCTGCCAGGAGCCTGCTTCAGTATGAGCTCACCATGAGATGCAATTTCTTTTGGGGCACATTCACCTGCTGTGGCTCAGGGTCCTCCATGATCTTCAGGGTGGATATCTGCTCCACTGAGATTCTCCATGGGCTTCAAGGCACAACCTGCTTTGCCATGGTCTTCTCCCTGGGCTATAGGGGAACCTCTGCCCCAGCACCTGGAACACCTTCTCTTCCTTCTTCACTGGTCTTGGTGTTTGCTCCTTCTCTCACATTTGCTCACAGCTGCAGCACAGCTTTCTTATGTATGTTTCCCCAGAGCTGCCACCAGCACTGCTGATGGCCTTGGCTCTGGCTGGCTGGAATTGGATCTGTCTGACAAGTGGCAGCAGCTCCCAGAAGGCATCCCTGCAGCTTCCCCTCCCTACCAAAGCCATGCCATGTAAACCCTGATGGAAGCTTGAAGATACCAGCACAGCTAGCTGACTCCCAGTGTACAGCTGCTTATTCCAGTGGATGCACAGCAGAGGTAGAGAACATTGTATCTCTTCCTTTCATCCAGGTGCAGGGATGCCTGTTTGGCAGGTAAGCAGGATTTCACACCCGGGCTTCTAAAAAGCTATACTTCAGATTATTTACATTATTTGCATTACCTGAAAACAAGCAGATGCCACAGGGTCTAGGAGTCCATCACATGTAACAGTGTACAAACAGTTTATGACCTACATTTAGTCAGACAACAGATAACCAACAGCCACACACATCTTAGGAAACTCAAGGAAGAGGTGAGATCCTATCAGGCAAATAAATAGTCCGGGGACTGAAGTGCAGCCTCACTGTAGTTACTATCAAGTTTTGTATGATTTGTATAGTTTCTCTTATCCTACAGCTAAAAACGTGTTCAAAGGGGAAAATGAATTAGCTGGGATAGAACATACAGATACATCCTTCCCAGCCCTGCAAGAAGAAAATGATGATTTGAAAAGAGAACGAGCAGGCTGGGGAGAGTGGTCGGGGATATGAGACCCTTCCAGCAGAAGTACACTGGGTAATTATTAGATTAAACCACGGATAGAGAGCCTGGAGCACATAAAAACTCCCCAAACCATGTGCTAAGGCAATGATATTCCCAGCATTTTGAATGGACATGAACAGGAGAGGACAGGTTTGTCTCTGACAAGGATGAGACACAAGTGATGAGAATTTAAACATGAATTTCAGCTACAGGAACGTTTAGGAAGGGCCTCACCTGGGCAAACCATGCAGAAAGGATCCATAGCTTTCGAACCTATTCCTTAGATGAGGATATAATAAAGGCTGTTTGAAGGGACGGTTGCCTTATTTATTCCAGTCTGAAGCAAAGTGTATTATACATTGTTATTATGATGTTGATCCTGTAGAGAATACATACTAAGGGTGTAGCTGTCACAGCAGTTCTTTGTGCCGTGCCTGCCCCTTTCCTGGGTGTGTCCTTTATAGACAGCGCCTCAGGAGACTCGAGAAGAAGATGGGTGATATTGTGGTGAAATTAGCCATAAAGAAAACATTTAAATAAAAATGATTAACCCAGTGTTAGAGCTATTATGGGACAGAAAAGAAACGTCAGAGAAAAAAAATGTGTACCATGACTGCCCCATTACATTATAATTAGTTTATCTTTGTATAATTTATGCTTAGCTCTATGTCAATGAATTCCAGACAGAAGAAGCCCCTGGCCCGCAGCAAGGCTGAAAGAGAGAGAAGTCCTGGGTTTCACAGAATTTTTAAAAGTGTTCTGGGAACTTAGATGTGTCCCATCCTTGGAAATTAAAAGGAAACCGCTCCTTTTTGTACAAGCTAATTGATATCAAACTAATTACAAGCTAGGCACCTAAATATCTTCAAACATCTATGCTTAGATTTCCAATTTTACCTTGGTACGTGTAAATACTTTTAGGAGGAATTTGGAGTATTTCTCACTGCTTATATTATATAATCTGTCTAGCAGCTCTTGATAGGCATCAGCTGAGTTTAATGAAAAGTATTATTTATCTCAAGGGAGGTGAACAATTATTCTTTTTTCTGGTTCTCTAACTCCTTCTTCCCTTTAGAGACTAATATTTGACTAGAAAAATAATCATTAAGAGAGTTTATACTGTTAGATGGAAATCTAGCCCAGTTACCTGACTTAATGACACAAACATCCAGTAATATGTATATATTGATGCCTTGAAGTGAATACCAGGATGTTTTGTCCTGCAAGGTAAATATTGATCAACATGTACAGTGTATTTTTCCTTTGGATCAATATGCCTGTTTCTTCTTAAATCAATATGTACTTATTCTTACATAGAGGAAAAGTTTGTCTCATAATTGGATAAAAGTGGGTATATAGCAAATGAGAACATTTTTCTTGCTTAGCTCCAACAGTTGTGGGGCTCAGAGTTCTAAAAAAAAAAGCCAGACCGAACATGTAGAATGCTGCATGAGGTTTGAAAAATACTATCACTCATATCTGCTGAGCCAGTATAATAAACATCCACATATATGATCCCGTTTTTTAGTCAGAGAACAATGGTGCTCCCTGAACTCAGCTGAAGCAGCCAATATTCCGCATTAGTTTCTCTGCTTTTTTTGTTATTTTTAACTTCTAGGAGTATTTCTCTGTGTGTATATTTAAACAACAGCTGCAATTTTCCAGGGAATCCTGGGACCTGTTTTGTGATCTTCAAGCTCTGCATCCTAACTGTTGTTTGCAATTGATAGTTGCAAGGGATAGCGTGACTTTGAAATAAGAAAGGAGATGAGAATTTGACCATTATTTCAGAACCACAGTATTTTCAGAATCTGCAGTTGCATATTTTCCCCCCTATTTTAGAAATACATGTAGAAATAATTTACTACAAAAACTTTTCCTTACTTTGTTGTTCTTGTGGTTGCCGGTACAGGTTAATATTAGTTAAAAAAAACAAGAATAAAATCAAAACTCTCCACTCCCAAGCATAACTAGATTCCACACTTCAGTAAGGCAGAAAGGTAAACAAGCCAGCTATGAAAGTGCTAGTTTGGTCTACTGTAAGTGAGATTTTTTCTTGTAGATTTCAGACTGAAAATGGTAATGTTTCAAGGAAAAATTCATAGAGAAACAAAGTTAGGAATGCTATTTAGATACACAAAACTGAACAAATTAACCACCTTTATGGTTATTCTCTCAGTGCCTTTCCTTCCATGAAGAATTCAGAACATGAAGAAATATCAGAAGCATTGTCATATTTGGAAAATTTCAGAATAGAAATGCTTGACAAAAATAAAGTAACTTCAGATCATTAACTACATTAAGGCAAAGCAAGAAAAAAAATCATGAACAGGCACAGCTTTGAATTAATATTATGAATAAATGCATAATGATATAATGTAATAAAATGCTAGTTGCACCCTCTAAAGAACGGTAGTTAGGGTTCTTATTTCTCTCCTACTGCAGAAATAGTTAAGCAAAGTCAGAACCTGTCTGCTGAGTTTGGCTTTTGAGGAGGAGCCTCTATTTTCAGTCTCCAGTCTTGCCGTGTGAAAACATCTTCCAGTTCATCAGATATATTTATACCACTACGCACTGACATTTGTATTCCTCAAGTGAGTTGAGATCTCAATGTATTTTTAGTAGTTTTAATTGACTACTCTGTGGCAAATTAAAGTACTCTTGTTAGGACTAGTTTGCCACAAGGTTGCTATTTTGTCGAGGATGGAATTTTCAGGCTGCCTAGAGGAAGGCCAGGATATGGTGGCATGGGCTTCCAAAATTCAATTAGACCATTTGGGGAGAAATAATCCCCTAAAAAGTACTTTTTCCAGGGAATTGCTAAGTATAATGCACACCTTCCAGCACTCGCCAGCCTATTTTATACACTAGATTTCTGAGCTCTGTGTGAGACTGCTCAGGACTAAGCAATCTATACACCCGATCTCCCACTGACAAGGGAGGTGGAGACCGAGTGGGGGGAAAGTTGGCAGCAGCTGCTGCAGCATAGGAAGAGGAACCTATCCAGAAGCCCCCAGTGTGAGTGGAAGAGGCACTCATCTGGCAGCCCCGAAGGTAAATCCAAAACACTGAAGGAATTGTGCTTTCTTTACTTATTCTGAGGCAACTGTAGCACTTGGTCACCTCTGTGTACAGCTGTTTGACCAAAGTACTGCAAGCTGTGTGTGCACAAAAATGCTTATATTGCATCCTAATGTTAATAATTAAATATCAAATTACTCCAATTTTACTTCACTGTGTTATTTCTGTTCACAATTTGCAAAGGTGTAACAATTGCAAATTGGCTTGGTGTGACCTCTACACTCCCAATAGACCACTTTTCTTCCTTCATGTCCTGCAACTTCCCTTCACCACTCCCACAGGCACAGGAATTTTGCAATTATTTTCCTCTAATCCTTCCAGTTTCCCCAGTAACTCTGTCCACCAAATCTTCCCTCATTCTCCCTCACACCCATTCTTACTCCCTTCATTACTTGCGCTAATCCATCTCCCCTGTTCCCATGCCAATTCTACAGCAGGCTCTCCCATCCTTGACTTCCCTTGCCTGGCTAGTTACCTCCTACATTTCCCCTTCGTATCTGAACACATTGAGTGTACTGTCTGCAAGCACTGATAAGATTTCCTGTATTCCATTTCCACCCTAAGAGTGTCTAATCTAGTTTCTGCACCTTTTACTCCACTGAAATTGGGAACAGCTGAACTTGGTCAGATCAGAGGACCGTCTAACCCACTATTCTGTTTTACACAGTAGCCAAGACAGATGCCTGTGAAGTATAATCAGTATGGGCAAGGATATAGTGATATTCCTCTCACCACTCCCAGCTGTTCCGGTCAAGATCTCTAATGATCACTTTACAGTCAATTTAACAGCCAGAACTTGTTATTCTTTTCCTTCTTGCCCTGTCTGCATTCTTTAACATTATCTCCCTTTGTCTTGATGTCTTCAAAACCAGTGCTGACTTTAGGTTCTCCTTCTAGTTTCATTATGATCTTTGGAAGTCCCTCTTGTTCTTTAACCTTTTTTTTTGGGCAGACTTCTAAGATCCGTCCTAGACTTCTTCATCCCACACTTCTCCTCCAAAACTAGATGTTAGGTGCTTTTCCAATTAAAATTTTATCTAGCAATTCCATACTGACAGACTGTCTGGTCTCTGTAATTTTCTGTTCAAACTGAAAATTCAGCCTTCTCTAACATGTCTTTGAGAATATTTCTCTAAGCCCAAGTTCAACAGTGCCAAACCAGATGTCACTTCTCTCCCTTGAGTTCTGACCACTACCTCCTTCTGAATCATGGTATGCAAAATCAGCATTCTGCTTCTTTTCTCACATTGTCACCCAAAACTCCCATCCTGAACTCAGAACTCTCTCATATTTTTCACATTCAGACTATTTCAAACACTTGAAAGCTATTTCTATACATCCAACAGTTGTTAACATCTAACTCTGGGTTCTCATCCTCTTGTATCTTGATTACTGCAATATTCTTTCTCATGAATTATTTTTAATCATGCCATCTCCAGTCGTGTTCATTCAGAATACGGACAGAGGGATCATTATGTTTGCCTGCCCCTTTAACCAAATGAAATCTTTTCCTAGGTACCTTCATACACAATTCATTCCATCACTTAAAAAAAAAAAATGAATCTGAGGGTCTTTTTGAGTCCTTTCTGACCTATAATCTTTATTCTCTGTCAAAATGTAAGCTCTGATATTTAATGGGCCTTTGCAACTTGCCTCCACCACTGAGCAATTTCTTTTTCAAACAAGAATCTTTGGTCTCGCCCATGTTGCTCCTCACTGAGAACAGCTCCTGATCTACTGTTTCCTTTGTTGTTTTGAAGTTCTCATTCTCTGGCCTTGAGGAAACCAGAATTAAGGTTTCTTAAAGTTAGAAACAACAGCCTGTTTTTAATAGGCTGACATTTATACTTATAGGGGGAAAGGCTTCATGTGGACTACAAGATGGTCGTTTGAAGAATAAACTGTAAGTTATTTCCAATCATAAGAAACCAGAATAAGAATATGAATATTTTCAACACCAGTGTAGCCTTACTTCTCTTTGTAAGACATCAATTATTTCCAACATTTGTAGACATGGAGTCAGCATTTTAAAAGTTCTCAATACAGAACAGTGATGATAAATGCAACCAAAAATATCTTGATTTTGCATTTATTGTCTTGTAATATGTAGATTACCTTCCCAAGAAAGTGAAATACTAAACATTTTGTACTAGTATGAAATCAAATTATATGAAGTCCCCTTCCTTTTTTTTTTCAGTTGGTGAGGATCCTCCTTAGTAGTCAGAAGAAGGATAAAACTCAAGGCAATCAAGAAAAACATGAATGATGGTGAACACTGCTTGGGACAGAAGACGAAACCTCCAGATGCTTGTCCTAGCACTGCAAGAATCACTTCAGTAGGATGAGAGAAGCCAATACTATCTTGATTAACTGAGAGTTTTAAAGGGGTTACTTTTCTTGAAGCACAAACACAAAACACAAGATAGAGGAAATCATATCATTACCAGCATGAGCCTGTGGTTTGGAAAGATGAGCGGTTGGCTTCTGGCAGCTGCAAGGAATGATGGAGACTCAGATAGTGCCAGCCTGTCACGTTCTCCATGTGCTTTTTTGCAACACTTCCCCCCTTCCCCCTACCCCGCTTTTTTTTTTTTAATTCAGTAAGCATGCTGTCCAGAAAAAATGAATTACATAGGTATCCCCTCACTCAGCTATCAAATCCTTCTCTTTCAATCTACTAAATAAAGAGAGGGGCTGTTGCTTTCATGAAAAAAAAAAAGGTAAAATGGTTTTCATGCAAGCCCATACTAGAGAATCAGGAAGGTATTCATTTTATTTTGTGTATCTAGACAGTGATTTTAATGTTATGCAAATGGAGCAGGCAATTCCTAATCTATCCTGAAATGTATGTGTCAGAGCTCTTGTGTAGTGCAGGTTACTGATGATAAAAACAAGATGTGTTTTTGTACAAGGAAGGCGCCTGATTACCAGCTTTAGAATTTTTTCTTTCATTACAAATTTAAAATAGGACAAGCCAGTGCAATGGAAACTGAGGGATACCACGACAGAAAAAGCTAGTGTCTTTTCAGAGTCAAGTTTGACAAGCATTGTTTGCCTCTCTCCTTGAAACCAGAACAGCTAGACATAGTGGAAGTCTCTTAGACTTTAAAACAGATTAAGAAGAAAAGTTTCTATTAATCCTTAGTGCACTAGTGTTCCTCATTTTTCTTTCTTTCTTTTTTTTTTCATGCAAAAAGGAAACTTATCTTGTCTAAAGAATGTCTCCAAACACTCAGTTGAGTTGAGGTTGTCATGATAAGGCAATCTTCACATCAGGAGGCTTTTTCAGAGAGGAAGAAGAAGCTCAGACACAGGCAGGGTCCAAGCCTCAGACCCAACTGTCAAGGAAGCTGATGCACAAAAGGTCTTAAACTGATATTTACGTTGCTGTTATATGCTTAAATAACTTAGTAGAACAATCCAGACTCTCAAATCAAGACTCCTCTCCCACCTCAATCTGGCAGCCCCTCAGTTTATGTTTCCTCAGTGAAGTCAGCACCCTGTTTTTTTCCCCAAGCCAGCAGTTAGAGACCATGTACACGCTGTGCATCCACAGAGACATCCCTCCTCTGCCTGAGCAAACTCAGATTTACTTGTGCACCCTGCTGGTTGAATCCCTACATCTCCTACGCACTCCTGTGGAGCCAGGAAAAGCGCTCGGCTATAGGACCTGGCTTCAAGCCTCTTCCTCACTTGATTAAAGCTGTTAGGATTTAATAGGCACAACAGAGACAGCATTACCCCAAATGGCCAATACACCAGCAGTTCAATCATATTACCGTGTTCTCTTACTACAAATACAGGCTCCTCTCCATAGGCAGATGGGAAACTTATACCTCGGTCTCCTAGAGCTGTAACAAGGATGATCAGATAAAAATCTGTGTGGGGAGAGCAGGAAGCAGGGTGAGAGGAGGAGCTTTTGCTGTGTTTTGTCAGGAAAGAAAAACAGACATTGTAGGTAAAACTAAACTATCAAAGCTGATTTCAGGGCTGTGACTATCAAATACCAGGTTGTGTTTCCCAGCTGAAATGGATGAAGAAAAAGACCATAAGGGAGCCATGAGCAGAGCTGAGCTGTTTCCCTCGTCATGCAATGACCTTGGTGGATTTGGTTTTCAGAAGTTTAGCAACACTGCCCAGAACTCTCTGTGGCTTTTGTGCTCAAGTGACACTACAGCTCTCCCCTAAAACTACAGTTGATTAACATCTAAGTCAATTTAGAAAGCTTCCAAAGGGCTCTGACAAAATCAGAGACAATATGATGGTGTTTTTCTTACTCCTGGGAATTAGGTAGCACATCACAGAGACAATAATATTTGCCCTAAATGGCGGCAGTCTAGGGAACTTCTCAAATCATCAATTTTAATTCAACGCTGGAATATCTTAGTGTTGGAGAAAATATCCAAAAAGGCCAAAGAAGCCCCAGGATCCAGATGCGGATCTCAAATCTCATTTCTAACCACATGAAAAATATGCATTCAATTCCACCCTGCTTTGTTATGAGATAAACTGTGAGAAAATACACAGAGATATCAATATAGACAAGGCTTCACTTGGAAGTGATGCCAGTCGAAGGATTATCCTCTTGTAATAATCAAAGGTAATTTTATTGTGTCCAGTGCTTCTACTACATGTTACAGTAAATAACTAAAAGCAGAGAAGATTCGAGCAAAGTCATAAGAGATGGTGACCACCCAAGACTGGCTAGAACCAACCGAAGAAAAAACAGAGAAGAAAAAAGCCGCAGGAAAAAGGATCTGGAGCACAAAAACAAGGAAAACACCTCAATTTCTGCAAGTTGCTTCATGTATCTGACATGCAGACAAGCCATCCGTTGGGTCTGCAGACCAGTCCTCAGTTAAATTCAGTTGGTTTTTTTCTTTTTTTTATTTTGTTCCTGTGAGTGAATGCAAATGTTAATTTCAGAACAGAGTCTGTTTCTTGTTTAAGTCATCTTGAATCCTTAGTTTGCTTCAATCTTCCTTCAAAACTAGGTTTAAACTGGATTTATGCATCCAGTGTTTACTGAGAAATACCATATACTAGAATAATCTCAAAGAAGAGGTTTTCATGAAAAGCAGGGAACACATGGCTTCCCTTCTACAGGGATATCTCACATTGTCTAAAGTTTCCTGATGAAACTGCAGTGACTTTTGAAAGGCTAGTATTCCAGATACCTCTGGGACACAAGGTTCACTGTCCTAAAAATGACAGAGAAAACTTAAATATGAGCCCATGTTTGAAACTGAGTCTCATTAGACAATTTGTATTGCCATGTATGATGGCCAGTTTTAACCTCAAACCTATACAGAAAAGTTAGGGAGAAAACAGGAAATCTGGAAAATACGTATTTACAGAGTAAGAGTGAAAATGTTGGTGAGCAGAAATCTGCAAAGGCTCACTAAAATAAGCTGGCACTGGGAAAGAGATCTGTAGGTCCCATGTTATCACCAGAATGTATACTTCATTAGCCCAATATCTATACAAAAATTAAGTGCACTACATGGCCAAATAGGGCTTTATTTGCACAAACAAACACAGGATCTTCGATCTACTCATGTTCTGTGTTAGTGAAAAGACAGCCATCTCTCTTTTTGACCAGAGTGAGGGTTTCAGTCTCAGGACAAAATAAGAAACTGTGCTAATATCTCTATGTAAACAAGGAGGCACCCTGATTATGCTGATCCTACTTCGAAAAATAGGAGCAAAGAGAAAAAACCAAATAATTTCCCCTGCTCCTGAAGTTCAGATTTTATTGTAAAGACAAAAGATCTTTTCATTTCCTCAGAATGATCATGACTATTTCAAAATCAACACTTAAAATATTTACTCAACATTACATCAACATTCATAATGTTTTAAACAAGTTTTATGCATGGCCAAATAGTATGGAGACATTTGCAAAACGATTTTTCAACATTGCCTCTGAGGTGTGTTTTAATGAAAATGTGAAATTTTTAAAAAAAAAATGTTTAAATGCAAGCTTCCCAGTTCAGTCAATAATAAATTTAGCTGAGCAAAAATATTAAATTTGAATTCAAATGAGCTGTAAATACACAGTATCTATCAGGAGTCTGGGAAAGTGATTTAGTAAAATAAGCAATATTCTTTTGCAATATGTTAAAAATTAGCTGTTTGAGGGAAGCGAAGGCGTCTGGAGCCTGTTATATGAGCTGTATACCAGGGAAGGCTTTGTTTGTCTTATAGAGTCAATGGAGTTATCAGAAAGACAAGCATTTATCTAAGTAATTGCATAGGAGAAAACATTAAAAGCTTGGCACATGTTAAAAATGATCCTCAATTAAAATGTTATTTAATAAACAGGCCCATTTTATTACTCATGGATTAAAAAAAAATTAATAAGTGACTGCTAAACAAGTAATTATAAGGGTAATAAAGCTCTCCATTCTGATTAGGGAAAATATTCATTTCATGACCATCCAGTGATCCATTTTCTACCACAGCTGTCAAAAGAGGCAGTCTGCAACCATTTAGAGATGGTATGATTGCTGCTGTGCTTATGTAATACTGCTATTACATTTTATAACACTAAAAATGCTTTCAAACTCATTCTTGGGGTAATTATAGATCAGCTTGCTTATACATTAACTGCTCTTGAGTCTTCTTTCTTAAGTCACAAATAAACTGACACAATTTTTCCACTGGGGTTGTGAAGCACAACCTGGATTTATAGCTTTCTGCCTCCTGTCAGCATCGCTCAAAGCAGACAGAACTCCAAGTCAGGCTGTGGGCAAAGTGCTTTGCCCCGTGCTCTCTGGCTCCAGTCAATAAAGTCTTGGTAGAAGGGTCCAAACTTATGAGATGCTGATCACCCACACTTCTCCTTACTGGCTGATGTAACCTGCCATCCCTGCTGGCACCCCTGCAATACACCCCAAAAGGCTGAGATAGTAAAAATTGGTGCGGGAAATAAAAAATTACAGAACAGGTTCAACTCCTGGTAAATGAACAGATTTTCAGCCTAGGCAGAGATCAGAGAGCTGGTAAATTATGCTCCTGCCCCTAGTTTAACACCTTGTTTCCCTTTAATTTTTGCTGTTCAGGGCAACCTACACATGTAGTTGTCTGCACATTCCTTCATTTTAGCTCTTTCAGGCAAAGGAGACCTGGGTACAGTGGGAAAATCCTATCTAGGCTTGGACTTCTTCAGTTATTGGGAAGACTAACTTCATTCATGAAAGAAATTGCTTCTCCAGCAATTTTTAAAATAGACAGTGAGTCATCTGTCTTATCTATGTACATTGGTGGAAGACAGGTAAGGCATGAAAATAGATTCCCCCTCAAAAATAGATTTTTTTCTTTTTCACCAAAGAAAATAGACGGCCCATAGAAATGTGCTATCAATTATTCTCTATGTTTCCCTTTCTTTTTCCAATGATTTAATTATGCTTTGTGATATACCACAGGTGAGCTCCATGGACCCTGAACACGGATACTATATTCCTAAAGAGGAATAGTCACTGTCCTTTCCCAAGACAGTGTCACAGGAACAAGATGTGTTGTAGTGAGAAGCTATTTTTTCCAGTGTGGATGGTACAGGAATCCCCAAAAGCCCCTTGCCAGCAGCAGAGTTCAGCTGGTAGCACATCAGGAGGCTCCTCACAGAGGAAGAGGGTACTGTGGTGCTCGGTGTGATAAACAGCAAAGGGAATGATTATGCTTTTTGAGGCAGAAGCCCGGCTAGCTCTCTTCCTTGATGTTCACATCTTTGCATGACATCAGCCAGTGGATTAAGAGATAAAGGCTGGACATTTATTATCTCACTCATCAAAACTAGTGTTTTTTAAAAAATCATGCACAAGGCTTCATTTCAGCTGAGAACCATGAGACCAATGAGTGATCCATACTTCTGGAAAAAGTTGAGTGAACAGTCAGAGTAAGACAGGATTGTTGGGAAGTCACTGTAGAATTTTCCTTTGAAAACAAAGACTTGAAAGGACAGAGTTGCAAACAAAGTAAAAATTCTGGAAATAAGTAATTTGTTGAAGGTTTAATCCTGCAGTTCTCAGTTCCAAACCATCTGGGCTAGTAGGAACAGGAGGGGCAAAAGGAAACAAAAAGGTAGAAGGTGAAGTCCCAAAATCATATGCTATCTATTTTTATTTGATGTACAAATGATAGCATCTATGTTTGGTTCAAAACTCGGATGCCATGTAAGGAAAGTTTTTTTTTCAGCTGAATCTTAGAGAAGATTATTAGTCCTGCTGCCACACTTAAAAGGGAGATGGCAAGCGTTTAAAACTTTTGTTGTGAACGACAAGAAAAAGGGAAGAAATTCTTAACTATAAAATGCGGGAGATGAATTCTCAGAATTTGCAGCCTCTTAACCAATGTCCTGATTCCCAGTATTAGATAGTATTTAGGAAGTGACTCTAAGACTATACTCATAAGAAGGATTTTTTGTGTATTTAGGGCCCTACCTGTGTTCCCTCATTGTGTGCACTCTCAATTCTGCCATTCTGAAAAAGCATTATGAAGATCATCAGCATAAGAAAGGAACATGGGCATTTAACAGCAAGATGCAAGAAACTGCTAGCTGTGCATGCTTTTAAAAATTTTGTGTAATTTCAGGTGCACTTGAGAAGCACTATCCCTTAAAAACAACTTCAGAAAGAACAACTTAAAAAAGAATTACCAAAATGCAATAGTTAATCTGGAGAAAAGTAAACAATACAGCACTCTACATCATATCCTGTGGGGTGGGCTGGAAAAACAAAAGTATCCAGATTCTTTCTCTTTGTTTTTGACTTTTTTCTTTCGAAGGAAAAATACTCCCAGTGAAAAATACAGTCCCAAGCACAACTCCAGAGAGGACGAGCGCAGGTGTTCCATTTCTCACTCCAATGAGAGAAGATGACAAAAATAATATTCTCCCTTTTACAAGAGGATTGTTTGTTCCTACATTTTGCCATTGCAAACCTGGAAGACTGACCTGCTTTCTTTGAGAATTTTTCATTTAAGAATTTTAATTATTGTTTAGAACATGCTGTATTTTGCCAAGTAAGATTATAATAAGAAATTTAGATCCTATTTCCAGGAGCATCTTGGAAACTAAAGCAATTATTTCTCTAAATAGACTTCAGTTCTCAATTGCATATCGGCAGCAGCTGCTCACTGTTCAATACAATGGGTGCCCTAGCCAAAGATCCATGCTTATGCAGTTCAAAAGGGACAAGAGGGGTTCTTTTATTTAGGTCTCCTCTGTTCCTATCATTGCACTAGGCTGGTGTACTTTTATGGGTAAAAGCGTAGGCAGCTAGAGACCTTCTCCTCTGCCTCCTTATTGCTATAGTATTTCCTACTGACTGAAGCACTAGATGTTCCAGGTAAGACAGAAAACTCCAGTGGACAGAAATTTCTTGTTCTGCAGTCTCTGCTCTTAGATCAGATCATCCCAAAATCACACTCGCTGTTTTAGGAACCAACAGTGGATTTACACATGAAAGCTGCCCTGGATGCAAGGGTTAGATGTACTTAGAGGGATATTTCTATCACCCATGCCCTCTTGACATTAATCTCCCTCAGTTAAGGCCCCATGCCTTGAACCACTGCAAATGTCACGTGCAGTAAGATTAAGAGTGGAATCCTACAAACTTTACAATCGTAAGGCAGGAAAACTGTTTCCTTATATTGAAGACAGTGCTTAATTAAATAAAAGCTAAAGAGTGGTTTGGTAGTTCAACTGACACATAATGTGATATTGTTATATGATGTCATCTATGGAATATAACTTTTTTTTCCCTGGGATTCTGTTTGGAAAAACAATCAAGACCCTAAGTCATTCTCCACATTCCCACACATGTTTCTCAGTCTAATCACTCCCTTTGATAAAAAACATAAGGGACAAGGTATGTCTTAATATTTACATAAACAAAACAAAAGTATGGACTTACCCTAGGAAGTTCCCAGCTTCTCCCTGAAAGTAACTTAAAAGAGGGAGAATTTGGGAGATTTGGTAGAATACTGTATATGAAATTATATTTAAATTCCACGTACTAGCAATTCAGGAACTATTGCTGATTAATAGAAGCTCTATACATAAGAGATGAAATATAGTTCTTCTCTAGCTAGGAGTACATCAGCTTCTTGCTCAGCATAGTAATATCTAATATCCACATATTAATTCTTTAAAACATTTTTATACAAAGTGTGGTCCTCAGCAGCTCAGGGCCTACTGGAAGTGAAATAACCACTGCAGCAGCTCTTCATTGAATGCTGCTAGGATTGGTACCTGAAAAGCAGAATATCCTGTAACTGTGTTTGATCACTGCAGTGACCACTGGTAGAATCAGACATGTGAGAAATTCAGGATTTTGGGTTCGTTGTTTTAACCTCAAACCCAAAGTTAAAAAAGCAGACTAGGTTCTTCTGTTAGATACCCAAGCATTCACAAGGATCCCTACTCAGCATTGTTGGAGGCACCAACAAGACTTCTCTCAAAATAAAGTCATAGAAGAAACAAGACTTACTCTGCAGAAAGTCCAGGTAACAATTTCATCTTTACGGGTCAAGAAATTGTGAAATGAGCCTTAAAAGCCACTAGTTCAGTCCAGACAAAAAAAGAAACATTGGTAATAGGGCAAAGGGATGCCAACAAAGAACACATGCGCAACAATCCCAATTCAGTAGATCCATTGTGGAACAAATATTGAAAAATGGGGGAAGAAATGCCTGGACATAAGGCGAGGGTGGAAGTGGCAAAGAAAATCTAACTAATTCACAGTCTGCACTGGAGTCCCTGCAGAATGAACTGTCAAATCTGACAAGAAAATGCATCACTGAACTCAGAAAACTTTCCTAAGTCAGAAAATGTTGACATTGACTGTGGACCTGCATTGACCCAAACCCACTAATTACTGCAATGAAGTCACTGATTGTTCTCTCTTACCTCAAAGAAGATGACCAGTTGAGATAGGAGGATGAGATACTGAGTGTCTGCTGGGTGACTGAAAAAAAGATGGGGAAGGGATAGATTCAGGTAACAATTTTGGAGGTCCTGCCCTTCACGTAAGAAGTGATGATTCCATCAGGTTGGTACCTATGAGAAAGCTGTAAAGAAGTCTCTGCTGTGGATCCATACAGCTACGACCCACACATTTGAAACCAAAAGGTTAAGATGCAGGGTAAGGCCAGGTCAAGCCAAGCCAGCAGTGCTGACAGACACTCTGAGGGGGGCAGGTTTTCCCAGCAGAGGAAAAGAGGGCTGTGGAAAAGGAGAGTGGGTGTATTATCTTGCGAAAATGTAACTTTGTCTCTTGCCGAGGGCCCAGGCATCAGGTGGGAGAGTCAGAGCAGTTCAGAGCTGGTGACATTTCCAAGATCCATGACTGCCATGCAGAGGGAGCTGCACGCTGTATGGCAGGGGAGGAATCATGCTTGGAAGGTAATTGAGTCTCCAGGGTAAAGAGGAACCTTTCTCAGCAAGTTTAAGAGCTTGTCAGCTTGGCTTTATATTTATGTGTGGAAATACACCTGACACGAGTGAGGGAACCTGTCTCTTGGTGTCACCTAAAGAACATGTTTAGACTGCTCACAAAGCAGTGAGACACTCACCGTTATTACGGAAGATCTTACAGCTCCTCTAAATCTGCTGTTTAAAAACTACCCCAGGAAGAAATTGAAACAGAGTTGTTTGCTTGTAACACCTAGCAAGTCATAGGTTGTCCCATGTCCCACAGGACCGCAGGAGCATCCCCGACTTCCAAAGGGTAATATCCGAGAATGGTAGCTCAGTCCAAATGCACACAAATGGATCTGTAGCCTTAAAACCTGTTGCAGGTAACATCTACTGCTCTTCAGTGTGTAACACAGCAATGGGAAGGGGGCGATGTATTCCATTGATGAGGGAGGGAGTATTTTGAAAAAGAACTGATGTCAAGTCATGTAAAAAGAAGCTGTGAATGTCAAATTGTCCATCATTGCCAACAGGCATGCAACACATCTTCTGCAAAGTGCTTGGGTAACAGGAAAAGAGAGGACATTATGTTATCATCAGGAAATAGGAGATAATGAAATAGATGCCAAATAAAGAATGCGAGTTGCAGCCTAATAAAATAGTTCCTCTTTTCTACCCCATTTTTTTCATTTCTAATTCTGTAACATAGTGTTTTGTCCAATACTCAACTCCTTTTTCATTTAATTGGATTTGAAAGAAAAAACTACCCAACAAATATACCAGTCATGTGTATTCTATTGAAATCTGAATGAATGTAAACTTTGCTTATTTGACATCCTAAAGCTGTGCAAGGTTCCTTGAGCTGGAAGTGGGTACTGCCCAACCCAGTGGAGCTTGCTTCATATACAAACTCACAAATCTTCCCTGAATTCTAAAACCAGCAAAGGAAGGTTTTTCACCTAAGAAAACTTGTGTCCAATTCCTCATTTAGCTCTACTTCCGTGAACAAAAGCATTTTCCCACTGTAAAATTAGATGATGAACGTTCCTTCCTCACAGAAGGAACCTCTGCCTGAGGAAAAAAAAATGTTTTTGAAAAGTTCATGCCAAGTTACATAGAAGCTGCTCTAATCCTTTTTCAGTGGTCATGGTTAGCCATCGGACTTCACGTATCATCTAAAGGGGGAAGAAATTGAAGGTCCCATTCAAAGCTGTGTGAGATTTTCCCTGCAATTTTGCTGTTTAATATGTCTTTAGTTGAAACTCCCTATCTAAAAAAATATTAACACACCAGCCATTTTCCCCCAAAGTAGATAATTCATCCCTGAGTTTCCAAGGCTGAGAGATGCCTGGAGCAGGCTCTCCTTCTTTGCACCTGTTTGTGGAGAACGCAGCCCTTCAAGCTAGATCTCAGTGCAAGTAACAGTCAATCATTAGTGCAGATAGACACTTCCAGTTAAACAAAAAATTACTTTGTTAAAAAAAAAACCTCAAACTCCAAACCAACCAATAACAATCCACCAAATTGTTAAAAAAAAAAAAAAAAGTCACTTGAAATGTGTGTCTTTCTCCGTTACCAGATTTCAGTTTGAGGGGAGGAAAGTTCTGAGAGTTGAGGAATATTGTCTGGTCAACTAAATAGATCATAACAATAATACCTACTACAAGAGACAGACAAATCCAGTAATGACAAAGCTTTCAGCCATGGGAAATTTCCTGTCATAAATCTCTGGAATACATGACTCTTCCTACATCATTTCTGCCCAACCTATTTGGAGGTTGTCCCAGTACACACTCTGCCAGCTCACAAAGTGTAGCTGCAAACATATTCACAATTTCCTCTAACTGGCATCTTTCAGTCCCACCTTTCCCCTCAGCTTCATTCAGCCAGCTCAAACTTCTCATTTAAAGCAAAAGCCCCACTCCACCTCCACATGAGTATTAAAAACACTTATTTTTGCACCAACTCTTTCCCCTGCACCCCCACCGAGACATTTGCTGGATGTGACGGCCAAAGCTGACCCATCTCTTCCCAGTGCCTCCCGGGTTCAGGATGCACCGGCTCACTCCCACGCGGCTCATTTCCTCCCCCATCTCGGTTTCAGCACCTCCCACTGACCTCGGCAGGAGAGTAAGAAGCCATGACTATATATAGTAAGGCACTGAAACGTTTCACACATAATCTGTGTGGGTAGAAGGTGGGAGAAGAGAACATTGAGAATTGCACCCTGTTTGGAAGAGAGCACATTCAGAGGCTTGCCTCAAAAAAGTTGCTGTTCCTAAACATCAACAGTTTTAGTGTAAATACTTTGGAATGTACCCTCATCTACTGGGTGACTTGTAAACTTGAGCCATTATGCATCTCTGAATGGTCTTTTAATTACGGGCACAATGTTTTAGTATCTCCATAGGGAGAAGGTGGTTATAACAGAAACTACATATTACTCTAAATTTGAAGTGGATCTTAAACATCAATTACTGTAGGTGTCATATAATTAATACCAATTCTCACTGTACCACTCAACTTCAGGCCTTACCAAGAAACTGCTTTCCTTCTGAGGAACTGACAAAAAAAATCCAAAACAACCACCCAAAAAACCCCAACCACAAAGTAAAAGCTTTTAATAACAGATTTCAAAATTTGAAATTTTTTATCTGTCTTGTGTTTCCTTTGTCAGCCGTTCTCACTCACTTACTCTATGCTCCAAATATTCACCATAAATGAACAATTTGCACATAAATAATTATAATTCTCAATAATTCAGCAACAGAAATACACACTTTTTTTCTTTTTTTTTTTTTAAACTGCTTTTGCCAAAATGATTTTTTAAAATTTTGTAAATCCTCCAGCTGCACTGGAAACAGCCTTGGCTAACAGAGACCACTCCTAAACTGCCTGTCTCATACACGACATACATTGCCAAAAAAAGGACTGCAGTGGTTGTTTGCAGCATGCTGGCATGTATATGTGACACTGCTGGAGTTAGTTTCTCACCCTTAGCTAATGTGGCAATATTGGTAATTTTGGCAGTGATGGCTTTCTCAGCTCAAAAATGCTCCCATTGAAACAGAGTTCTGCACTAACTTGGCTGAGTCTTTTCCCATCTAAGAGTCTTCCTCTCTGCATTACACATGGACCTTTAAGCCTCCTACTTCATCCATACACACTTATGTGAGGTGACATCGAGGAATAAGGAGCCTTAGGCTTGGATTCTGAGAGTACCCAACCACTGGCCCTACGTAGCTTGTGACTATGCCTTTGCCTCTGAATTCAACTCTTTTTCCTGAAAGTAAAAGCCTACACAGTGTCCTGCAGACCAGAGGCATTCAGGCACAGACTTTCTCTGGAATGCAGATATAGTCTGAGTATGAGAACAAACACCTTGGCAGCATCACCTCAGTGAGCCGTGTGACAAAGGTGAGCTAATATATAGGTTATGAAGAGTCGGCCTTTAAAATCCAACCCTTCCCCTGTTGACTGCAATAGCATTCTGACTTCTCTAGGAATGAATGCAAGCTAGGAAACAGCACTCTAGGTCAAAAATAAACTTTTATAGAAATAAAAAGAAAAAAATCTAATCAGAAATCATGATTAGCTATCCTCTTATAAGCTGATCTTATCAGGGTTGAGTCACAGCAATTATAAACTAATCTTCAGGAAACAAGCACTCCCTATACTCTTGCTCTGGAAACTTTGCAAACAACACTTGTTATGTGCCTCTGTAAGTGTCACACAGAGACCATGTGAAACAGTAGGGAAAGCAAAAAGCAACAGTGAGGCATCAGCCAAAGTGATGTTCTGAATTACCACCATGTTATTCTTCAAATACATATTCCTCCAACAAGATAAAATTTGCTTGAATTTTCTATTAATCCTTTGATTCTACTTGTGCAGCCCAGGTGGAGCCATGAGAGCTCTGTTTCCCATTTTTCCCCTCAGAGAATTCTCTGCCTTGTGGCAATCCTCCACAGCTGGGAGCTGGGAGCAGCTTTTCCTGTTTCTACAGCAGCTTTAATACCTCCTGCACTGGATTGAATGCTACAAGGCATAGTGGGAAATTATGGACCAGAGAGGTGGGGAGGAAGCATCTTTAGGAGGAAGCAGAAGCAGGAGCTTTTCAAAGGATGACAGAATGAAAAGGCCAGGTAGCAGATCACTAGAGGAGAAAATGCACTCTATCTTTAGGTCTTTAGATGATAAAAGGAATGTGCAGAAGCCACACAGCTGTAACTAACAGTTTTCAAGGCACAGACACACAAGGAAAAAAAATAAATTAAAGAACCTCAGGCTTTAGCTGATGTGCAGAGCAGTTCCTGGCAGCTAAGAATTGGAAGAACTGTGAGAACCTCAACAGACTCTCATATTTAAAGGGATAATACTGAAATGCTACATGATGGGCAAAGAACTAAATAAAAAAGTAAATTTACCATAAGAAGAGAAAACCAAGGGCATGATGCAATGAACTCCATTATAGCCATATACCTGAAGAATTAGCTACTGGTCAGATTTGAAAATCAGTGCTTAATAAGTTTTCTCAAAATAAATTATGGCAAGAGAACATGGATGTATCTACAAATCAGCCTTACTCCTCTCCTGAAAAAAACCCCAAATATTAAATCACTATGCTACAGATTTAATACTAGATTAATATTTTTGTGTCTCTCCTGAGTATGGAGAGGAGGGCTATGATTCCCCATTGTCTTGTCTCTTGCAGACCACACGAAACCCAAATGCAGAGGGACTGGGTGCACCGCTGTATCTGTATAACCAAATACTCGAGTGTGAAACACTTCCAGTGGAGACTGTCCTGTGCTTGTGTATTTCCTGTAGGAGATTATCTATATTATAATGCAGCTCTGTAGTGTCATAAGGTTATGCTACAATTATATATCATATACACACTCTTGGGAAAGTATGCATTTTTTATTTTGGAATAAAATCCTGCTCCAATGAATTTGCTCTCCAAGTTTCTTCCAGTTTCAATGGAGATATTTTTTTATGCAATATTTTGTGATCTTTTTCATTTCTAGCTGTACAAGCCTTCAGGAATGTGCAATACAGGCTAATTTTAATTCTTGAGTTCCAAAATCAGACTTTGGGGGCATGTGCAAAGAAAAGTCAGTACACAAAACTAAGCTGCTCTTAGTGTTAAGCCTCACTAGATGTGAGAATTTGGGCAAATATCTGATTTTTTGCCTTAGTTTCCCTAAAACTAAGGTTAGGGTCTATTGATGAAAAGCCCTGTAAAAAGAACAAGGAGTTATTATTATTGCTACATACTAATTAACCCTTCAGGGAACTGTAAGAAAAAGCATAAAAAGTGGCCTAACTTCTCATCTGTCAGCTGGACAGACTGGCAGGGCAGCACAGGAAATCTTTGGGCTAGATTCACAAGAGGCGCTGGGGCACACAAATCCATTGTGTATGTGCTACTGGTAGCCATTCCACTCAACACCACATTCTAACCCTACTGATACTTTTGTTTCTGCCAAGCAAAACCCTGATCTCCAGGCACATCTTACAACTTCTAGAGTCTAGATCCCTCTGAGCAGCTATGCACTTCATTCCTGCCAATCCGTGGCGAGATTCATATTACTTTATGTCAGCAGCTTTTAATATAGCCAGTTCTATACAAAAGGACAAATGGCAGTAGTAGGCTCATTTTACACATTGAATAAATTAAATAAATTGCTCAGCTAGAATACAGAAAATGCAAGTTTAGATCCTACCCTGAGAGATGCAGAGCAAGCACTTTGAATCCACTGCCCAGGTCTGCTGCGGAGACAGTTTCCCTGGGTGTGATCTAGAGGAAGAATGAGAGTGACATTTGCAAATTGATCATTGCTCATGGTTTCCATAATTGCCCTGCCATGGTTTAACTTACAAGAAGAGAAGTGATTTTATTTAACACTTGAAGAAGGAGCATGTGATAGTTTCACCATCTGTTTCCATCTGGAGAGATTTGAGAAGGTTATATCAATACTAGTTTGACCTAGGTCTTTGCTTTGCTACAGTGCTGCTCCAGCATTCACTTCAGTAAATTCCCTAGTAAAAGACAGGTAGACTGCAAGAGGACTTCAAAATTTCTGAAAAGTTATTTAATATGTGAGGAGGTGTGAAATCCAGAAGCAAGGCACAGGTGATGGAGGACTCCATAGCACTGCCTTTCAACTTGAACACAGCTCAAAACTCCTAGGCACATTGTGTGTTCACTCAGTGCAGTATTTTTCCATATGACATCTCACATTACTAAAGCTGGAGTCAGTTTGGATGTGTGTGGAAATAACTGGAGGTTTTCAGTATGGGTGGTCATATGCTGCATGGGGGCAGTATTGCTTCTGCCGGATAAAATCAGAGAGCAGTGTTGAACACCACATCATCTGGGATTGACTATCCAGGTACTAATGACTGCTTAACTGGCATTTCCTAGATTTTTAGTGCATTCACTATTAGGAAATCTGAACAAAATTAACTTTCAGTTAGGTTGTTATTTTTTATGAAAAAAGCCTAACAATAAAAATCTTACCAAATAAATTGTTACAGACATTTACTAAATTCTTTGCAGGGACAGTCTTTATCCCTTTGCTGCTGTGAAGAAGTAAAAAAAGAAAAAAAACCTGGTTGTTGACCTAACCTGTCAATTTGCCTTAAAAATCATGAAACAGCAGAAAAAAAAAATAACTTTGTAACTGTTTCTGACTGCCTTCTCTCTGTCTCTATCTGTTCCTTTGACAACATCCAAAGTTTGATCAATCCCTTTCCTTCCTCATCACACCACAAGAGAACAAGCTTCTAGAACCAGAGGCGAACAAGCATATCTCTTGTGATCAGTGATCAGATTTGTTCCTGAAAGTTGTCGATAATTCCCAACACGAGCTGACCAGCTTTGGCAAGTGTAGAATCATTTGCCTTCCCAAAAGCCATTTCTGGCCGTCCTTTTGCTCATGATTGTAACTGATGGCAATCCTATGCCATGTGCTCTGGGATGGCCTTGCTCGGGCATGGAGGTTGGACCAGATGATCCACTGTAGTCCATTCCAACCTGACCCATTCTGTGATTCTGTGATTGCTATGGATAGTAATGTCTAAATTTTTCTGGAGAAAAGAGTGGCACTTCTAGATTGTTTTGCATGCAGTTGGTAAATGAGTCAGCACCTTCTTGTAAAACAGTAGTAACTTCAAGTGTGCTGAATCACAGTTTCAAGGTACTCTAAGGTCCCATTATCTGCACAGGCACATTTTCTGTTTGCTTCAGCAGGCAGGCTATTATTCTGAGACTGAGAAAAAGGGGTTGTGGTCTTATGTCTTATTCTGAGATCAGCATTTAACTTTTTCAGTACATTACGTCTGCATCTTCTCCTGAGAGTTTTAATATATTCTTTTAAGTGATGGCTAAAATCTTCCAGAGGTAAATGTACAGCCCAACCAAACTGCTAACTCCATGGTGTCACAAGCTTTGTTAATTAGTGCGGGCAGGGAAAAAAGAAACTGTGAAAAAGAAACAGAATTTTGAGTATAGATTAAAAAATAAATAATTATTTGAACATGAAGCATTGTTTCTTCTGGAATGAAATTTCCCATTCTTCAAATGTTCCACTCCTGCAAAACCCAGCCCCTCCTATGCCACCTTGACCTTCCCATGTGTCTCTCTGTCACTCTCCCCTCCTCTTGCTCTCTTCCCAGATCCCTTGCACACTTAGCTGAGATGGAGGCAGTGTGCTCAGTGGTTGCCTCTGAGTGACACTTCTTGGCAGCCTGTCAATAAGCACAGGTTGCCTGGTCACCTGCCCTCTGCCATTAGTTGGGGCAGAAGTCAACCTCTCTGTTTTGTCTCAGTTCAGACTCTTTTCTGCATACAGGCATGAATTCCCCAAAATGGCTGGTAGGAACTTAATATATCTTGTGATCCCTACATCACGTCGACTTTAGCTGAAAGGCACCAAGCAGTTTGCCTGCCGCCTAAGGTGGTGTAGGAGCACAGCCCCATAACCCTCATGTTCTTAAGAAGGAGGCCAAGAATAAAGGAAGATCGACTATAAACTCATTGCAGATGAGGAACATGGTAAACTTGGGTACTAGAAAAAGGAGATTAAAGTTCAGCAAATGTGTTAATCTTACGTTGGCTAAATCTGCACTTCACAGTTTTTCTTCATTTCCCTGATTTTCCTGACAAGAGAGGGGCAGCTCCGGAGGAACCAAGAGCGAAAAGTGCTTAGGCTGGTCTTTTTCTCCCTCTCTACAAACTGTCCTGTTCCAGATGAAAACAAACGCAGGTTTTTTTTCACCCCATGTTGGGACTTCATTATAACACAATTTGTCCTTTAAGAGCCAAACCCTCTTTGTGTTGTAACCACTGGCAGAAGTGACTTCACTGGGAGAAAGAGGTTCCTATATCCATGCTGCCAAGTGAGTTCAGAGTTGGGGCTGTGAAGTTGTTCTCAACACCAGGGCTCATTTCCAAGCTCGTGAAATCAATCCCATGCAATTTTCCCACAAACTCATGTGTGGAAAGCACAAATGTATTTCCCTATAGAGGTAAAAATATGCAATTGCCCTACCTACTTTAAAGATGTAATAAAGTCTGCACTTTAGCACTCATTCTATAGTCCAGTGCTTTGGTATTAATAACTTTGTTGCTTGCTTTTTGCTCAGCGATTACTTTGGTAAAATCTTTCCTTCATATCCTCAAAGGAAATCAGAATAAACGATTGCCAAGTGCCACATTTCCCATTGGGAAACAGCATTCTCAGCCATCTGAACACTTGGTGTACCACTGAACAGCAAGGCTGTGCTGCAGATAGTATTTATAGTACATTTTATGAGACCAAAAGTTGTCAGTTAAACCACTAGAAACTAATAAATGGGCCTAGTGTCATTTGAGTTGTCAACAGGATATAAGCTGATGTAAGAGGAACACCTACATTTTGTAGGCTTCTTTTCACGAATAAATGTACCGTTGATAGTCATGCTTGACTTTGTAGGAATGTTTTGAGTAAAGAATATAGTAATTTCCTCCATTGCAGCAGTAATGATCATCGGACCACTAAAAGACACTCACTCTATAGGCATGCCTAATTCTTGAATATAATCTTGCTCAGAAACCTCTGTTTTACAGTAAGCATTCTCACATACTCTAGTTTCTTTTTGTTTTTCAGTGAAAGAGCTAGCAATAGAAAAATCACAACATTGAAAACTATCTCCATGATGGAAAGGGTGAATGCTAAAAAACACAGAAGAGGGAAATATTATTTCATTTAATAAACAGAAATCCCCTTGGAATTAACTCACGTTTTTAAATGCATTAAAGCCGATGAATGCGTTGTCTAAAGTGTTATGAAATTGCATTTGTGTATATGTATATATACACATATTTATATATATAATGTATTTATATGTATAACAATAGCAAAGCCTTCTTTCAATAAAATAAATCAAATTCTCAACTGATGAGATTCCATTCTTTGTTCCTTCATCCCTCCCCAAATCATGTGCTGTGAGAGTAACTACTTTACACAGCTGCTTTGAAGAGGTAGGTAAGTGTCCAGAGGCAGAGGTTCTTATCTGTCTTCTATCATAACTACAGGGTACCAAGAAACTATGGATGAAATATAAGTCCACAAGGTTTGAATCTGCCAGTTTCAGATCAAGTACTCTGTGAATAGATATGAATCTATTTCTTTGTTGGTTCTACTTCCAGTTATCATTAATGCTTATCTGCATAATCGAAGAAAATCAAACTGATTACAGATCCCTAGGATAAAATGCAGTTGAGTCAGCTTCTGTAAATTGAAAAATCTCAAATTTTCACTGACAGAACAGCCTGACGCTTTTGTAAGTCAAAGTTTCAAAAGTTTAACACAAACATTTAAGTGTACTTCATCCCATCCTAGGATTACAAGATAAAGTGCAGATGGCATCCTGAAAATGTAAATTACTATCTGCTCAGAGAACATGTGCTTTTAAACAAAGGCAGAAATTTCCCTGAAAAGGGAGGCTAAGGAACTTGCCTGTGCACACACTTATCAAGAAGAAATCTGTGCCGTGTTCTTTTCAGTTTGGAATAGGAAGTATATGTGAAAAATGTGGTGGGAAAGATTTTTCTAGGAATATATCCACCTGTTTGAAAAAATGAAGTAGTGAGACTCTCAATAAGTAGCAGAATTTTTAATGACTTCTGCTATTAAAATTTAGATAGGGTTCTGATAAAAGTTCCAGTGAGCCTTTTAGCTATGCCTTTCCTTACTAATTCTCTCTACTTCAACAGAGAGAAAACACTTCACTGTTCAGTATGAGCTCTGAACTTATGTCAAGTCGATCTTAAAAAGACAAGGCAGGTTGAAGAAACTTGTGTTTGAAGCTAGGAAGGACGAGTTCATCATCAAGAGCCTCTATTCCTATGATTTGCCAAAACAAAACACACTGACAAAGAAGAAAGCCAAATCTCAGAGATAAAACAGAAATTTTAGATTTCTTCCACACTGGACTTGAGATAATAAAGAAAATAATAAAAAAAGAAAACTTGAAGAGTGCGCTTCTTTCTGATATAGCAGTGTTTCCAGCACACATGAGATTTTGCAGTGGTATTTATCCGATCATGTGAGAGTATGGCTGGGAGCAACAGCTGGACATTAAGTCAGAATGGCTGGTAGGACAGAGGCCCTCTAATAACTCACAGGTCATGTTTGCATTTGCAGATGGAGATAGAGCCCTCTAGCATGGACTGACTCAGCCAAGACAGCTTCAGCCCAGCAGTGCTGCAACAACAGCAGAGACTCCAGCGCAGGCTTGCTCTGGCTGCCCCTGGGGCTCCAGGCAGATCACACAGTCCACAGCGATCGACGCTTTGCTGACTTGGTTACAGTGGCACTGGGTACTCGAGCTCGACTGAATCAAGGCGGAGCTGGAGGTGTGATCATGCACAGCACGCCCCAGCTGCTGTGCACAGAGTCCCTACAGCTTTGTCTGGGCTCGACTGATTCTGCTGTGAGGGAGAATCTTCTTTATAAAGCACATCTCTGGCCATGGCCCCTTTCACGAGACAGACAGCACAACAAAGCTACTATGCTGGCTTCAATTCAACCTAGGACTCCTCTGATGCAAAGGAAACCCCTGAGATGCAGGCTTTCTTTGGCACTCTGGTATGCAGGGATGCAAACTCGATTCCATGTGATCCCCTCCTGTATCTCATGTTAAGGCAAGGTGCTTATCAAAACACCTTTATGGGAAGTCCTGCCAGTTTAGATCAGCTGTGAAGCTGGGTGGCCCTCGACATGCTTGATATAAATAAGTAATTTTTTCACAGACAAATGAACACAACGAGTTATCACTAAATATATTTTTTCTTTTCCTTTTATATTTCTTGGATTTTCTTTGCCATGAAATGAAACACAGATGCCTTTATGCTAGTCATCTTGAAACTAGAAATGCTCATTACTAGACACAAATGGCTGATATTTAAAACTGCATGCTATTCCTCATTGTGTACCAAACTGGAATTAGTCACTGTCTGGGACATTTATCCTACATCCATAGTGTAGTTCCCACTCGAAAGTATGCAGCAGGAATCAGGATCTCTCCAAAAAGTGCCTGATACCAGAAGGTACTTCTGTCTCTAGATGAAGAATTAGGATATACAGGCAGAAAGCTATGTTTGCAGAACAAAGACACTGACACGTTCCCCTTGTTACCTAGCACGGCTCACTGCTCTGACTGGGGCACTCAATCCTTGCACCATGCATGCAGAGAAGTCTGTGCGTAACACAGTATCCCACGAGAATCGCTGGCTATCTGGAGTACACAAAAACTGCCAAGGAGGATATCTGCAGACCCAGCTAGGAGAGCAGGAGGCATTTTTGCTACAAGGAGAAACTTCTACTCCTGCCCCAAGAACACACTACAGAGATGAGGACCAGGGATTTGAGACAAGCACCTCGTCAGAAGGAGTGCAACCTGACTTGTAACTAAAAGCTTACAGGGCTCTTTCAGAATGCAAATTTTCTTCATCTGTGAGGTCTTACAGCATCACTGAACGGGTAAGGGAAAAGAACCACATGTGGGTCATCCTGTCCAACCTCCCTCCTCAAGCAGGGTCATCCTACAGCACATTTCACAGGATCGCATCCAGACAGTTCTCGAATATCTCCAGATATTCAGCTTGAACCGACTTCTCTGGAGAAAGTCCCTTGCTGATCAGACATAGGTCAATTTGCATCTAAAGCTATTTTAATTCCATGTTCTATTTTCAATGGGTTAGGGAAATATTTGTGGGCCAAAAGATGTCTCCCTAACCTGGAGCCTCTTTCTCCATGCTGGAGAGAAATCTCAGTGGCTACTAAACATTAAATGTCTAAATATACAACTACTAGATCTTCTCCTATCAAGCTCTAAACTATCCACTTGATTTCACAGCACAAATATTTTCATGTGCTTTTAGACATCTTCAAACTGAACACTATGATGATTCATTTTTATTTCTTCACTTGTGGGAAATTTATTTGAAATTAAGACATAGAAGAACAGATCGCTGGTATACCAGATTGCTGCTGTAAGCAGAAGAAAGTGAATCTAAGTGTGAGAGAATTGCCATATAAAAGGGAAGTAGTAGGAGAAATAGAAAGCAAAGAGAATGTAAGTAATTTTTAAAATCTTCTCATTTATTTGGTTAAGGATGGATTTAATTTAAAAATGACTAAGTTTTCAATGGAATAACTATCCTAAGCTGTTATCTATCTACTCTCTAGCATCTAGCTATCAATCCACTAGTTTGATTCTTTTTCACTTACTTGCACAGCTTGCAGCAGACTGACTGCTCCAGGGATTTCACTGCCTGAATTCTGTGACTTTAGTGAGAAACCAGCTCAGCAGTCTTCTTTATCAATTGGTATCATAGTGTGATACTATACCTTTGGCTCTGTTTTCAGTGCAGACATGGTTCAAGTACATGATCTATCTGCCAGCAAAAGGGCCTGTTCCAAGCCCACAGAAGTCAGGAACAGCCTTTCTGCTGGTTGGCCACATCACAATTAAATAAAGTTCTAACACAAATAAATCAGAATATTTAAAGAGATGTAAGAATGCTAAATTAAGACAGATCTTTCTCGGGGAGGCTTTGTTTTTCACCATTTTAAAGTCCTGTCCTTGGAAGAAGAGGCCAGGCTTTAGGCCACAGCATTGTAAGTCTGCCTTACATCCAAGTGAGTTATACATTAGTCACACAGTTTATCTGAACAATGATTTTTCCTAACTACAGTACACACCTGAAAGAAAAGACTACTTAGTTCCATATAGACTTTCATGAAAAGGAATACTTAAAAATACCAAGGTGGTACTCAAACCACTTTTCATTCCAGCTGTTCAGAACACAGTAAACATGCAAGTCACTCCAGATGTTTACAACACACAATAAGGTTGTTACTGGGGCAGGTGCATTCTCTTCCAGTTTTAGTTCTTATATGTATGATATCCTTTTCCTCCGCCTCTTGAATCTAACATCCAAAGCGTAAACAAAAACCAAAACTCCAAACCAGTTCCTGTGTCTAGCTTCATAGCATTTCAGACAGCTTAGTGAGGTTGGAGTTGTTCTCTTTTTCCTTTTCTGTTTTAGTTGGGGGACTGAGGGGGAAGGACAACACACACTCTTAAAATTTTCAGTAGAGCTGTCACTAGATAATGTGTGTGGGATTTTCAGGTGGTCAGTATTTGCTTGACTCTGCAATCAATGGTTATCAATGAATTCAGTAGCAGCAAAATTACTCTACAGATTTTCTTGGTTTTCTGCGAACTCAAGACCATCTGTTCATAAAGCCACAGGAATTTTGCCTTTGCTCTTAGTAGAAAGAAGCTTTTACATAATACGCCTATACACCTATCCTTTCCTAGCTGTTTACGCACTCAGGCACTTGCTTCTTTTCTTTGAAAAAGTTATATTTGTGGTCTGCCCTTTAACTCACATTCACCTCTTCATCTCTTCCCTTTACCTTCCCCTGCTGTCACCAGTCATTTTACCCTCATCTCCACTTCTTCCCCCAGTCATTGTATTTTCCAGCCACATCTCCTTTTTTCTCAGAGTTGCCAAGGTTCACCACTTGAGTTGCACTCTTTCCCACACTGTCAGCATGCTCATTTCCTGTCCTTCTCCAAACCTTGATCATCCCTTACTACTTCTTCCTTGAGTAAGGTATTTACAGACAAGTAACTTTGATTCATATATGAAGGCTATGTCAGATGTGGGCACTGATGAATATTCCGCTTTGACAGGTTTTTTTGGAACTGTATGGCATGAAAAGGCTTGTCAGTCTGGCTGTGGTGATGATGTCATGAAGGAAAGCAGCAATAAGTCCCAGTCTTGAGCTTCTCCAGCACTTGGGAAAGCTCCCTTCCCTCAGGCAACCCTGCAGCCTCATTGAGGCCACTCCTCTCCCTGATTTCTTCCTCTCCAGCAAAGTCAAAATACCTGGAAAAGAGATTACCTAGCCATTTGGTAGGCCTGCTTATGTACATATTTACAGGGAAAAGCAATTAACAGAAACTTCTAGCGAGATGAAGTTTAGCGCATGCGTAATTTCTCACAGAATGAGGCCCAGCGACTGCTGCCCCTCTGGAAAATGGCGGCGCTGCCCGACACCTCCTGGTCAAGACTGCTGTGGGAGGCTCCAGGGAACATACGTGGTTCATAGCCAAAGAGAAAAACTCAACCCACCCTCTTCTGTATTAGACATCCTCAGTTATAATAAAACATAAGTATCAAATCAAACTTGTTTACTTAATGACAAGAAAACCAGAATTGAGATGAATTTAACTGGGAGAAAGCCTTGAGGAAGAATCCGTTACAGGGTAATTTTTTTTAAGACTAACTTAATAGAAACTTTCAAGCAAGCCTTCCACAAGCCCGTACTTTAAAAAAGCACCAAACGAAAACAATATAAAGCACATACCTTTGAGCGGCTGGGAGAAGTGCGTTGCTTGGGATGGAGCCTCTGGCCCGCTGCCTTCCAGGGGCACCGCACCTCAGCACGCACCAGCCAAGGCTCACCTGCTGCCCCACAGGACAAGGTCACCGTGGGCCCGATGGTGGCTGGAGCTGCCCGGGTGCCTACAGTGGAGCCTTGGCCTGTGGGTGCAGGGATGGGCGAAGCCCATAAAGAGCCATCAGCGGTCTGTCATCATTTTATAGGAACTCCCTGAGGAGGGAAAAGAATTATCAGCTCAGGGTTTGTCACTGCTGCAAAATGGCTGCCCCCCCAGGACAGCAGGAGAGCGCAGGCTGGGCCGCAGTGCCCAGTCAGGTACTGCCCCAGAGAGGGTGAAATGTCACTGTCGGGGCTGTGTGCTTGTCCCAACACCTCCCCAGGAGCCATGGCCCTGTGGGTGGTATGTATGGCTGTGGCTTGGCAGACAGGCAGGAGGGGGGCCTGCCATTTCCAGGAGCTTATCCTAGAGTCAGCATATTTGCTGTCTCCTTATAAAGAAGCAAGATGACCTGCTGTCTGACCTTCTCTCTTGAGTGAGAGGCAATTCTCTCGTAGTTTCCAAATCTGCCTTTAAAATCCATTTTCCATGCAAAATGGTGCTCCCTTCAGACATGTCCATGGCTGCCCACAGTGTGCAGTGACAGGCTCAGTCACATGCAGCTCTAGCCAAAGAGTATCCTGGACCACACATCTTTGTTTTGTGGGATTGTTTTTGTGAACTATATCCTGGTACCGTCTAAACACCTCAGGTCTTCAAAGACCTCAGGCAGAGAGATGAGGCTCAGGTCTCCCAGGGAAATCCCTGGTGGTCTGCCCAGCTCAGCAATGGTGTAGAGGATGTCATCTTTCCTTCTCTGACTAAAAACAGTGACATCAAACTGCTCACTCTTCAAGAAAAACAAAGGCAAATAAAAGGAGGAAAAAAGACAAGAGCACCTACCAGTTTAACAAAATGGTCTCTGATGAAGTTCCAGTGGAAGTTAGAGTTTTTGCTAGATGCCGAAAGGATACAGCATACCCTGCTACGTGCTCTCATTAATAAACTAGTCTATGACAGAAGTGGTATACCCCTACGTGTCTCTGTCAATGTTGTACAATAATTTCCGCTCTAACCCACTTTTCTCAGTCACCCACCTAAACTGCTCCTGCAAATTTTACCCTTCAGGGTAAAAATTTCCGTGCCTGACCTGTGCATGAGGCTACAATTTTTTGGAATTGTGAGGTAAAACTGTCTTCTGAGAATAAGAGAAAAGGAAAACACACTTCTCTGTGTAAAAAAAAAAAACAAACAAACCCCACCCCAAAACTGAATAAAAAAAAATTTCACTGCTTTTTCACAGCTCTGGGGATGGTGTAAAAAAATCATTATAAAAAGAGTCTTGTAAAAGAGCAGAATACTTCCTATGCTCAAAGGCTGCTGGGTTGGACTTGACAGCACCATGCATCTGCGTGCTCTGGTAAACAGCTGAAATGTGGGTTTATACGCTTTTGTATATATGTACTGTACAAAGTACATAATTTGGCACTATGTGTCCTTTTATATATATGTTTATACATACATATAATACAAAACATGCATCATTATGTACAAGTGTGCACTGTTCTCCATACAGATACTGCATATGTAAGTTTGCAAGGTACCTACTGCAATCAGGTTTTTTGAGGGAAGGCAATGCAGTGCCTGGTAAAGGCACAGCTGGGATGTCTGTCACACACCAGCCGAGTTCCTGTCTAGACTGCTTAAGGTAGGCAATGGTTCAGAAAGTACAGTCAGGGTCACTAACCGACGGCCAATTGAATTTTATAAATTTTCCTCTACTTATTTTGAAAGTTTTAGAACTGTGATTTCTTAAAGACTGCAAACACCTATGAGAGGAAGGCCTTGTTGTGTTGGCACAGATGATAAACGTAGCTTCCCCAGCTGCTCATCTACTCAGATGCCGAGGTCCTGCCTATATCACAGACAAGTCAAGCTCAGGCCAATATCTACCAGGCAAGATCTTTTCTTTCTTTTCTCAGAGCAAGGAATTTTTATCCAAGCTGGTGAATCTTTGGCAAGCTTAAGCAAATGAAATAATTCCTTTTAAATTACTGTTTTTCTGTTTTAATTTCCCAAGAAATTCTTTAGAAGGGTTTTGTTGACAGAAGCTTGATCATGGTTAAAAACTGAGAAAATATTTTCCATTGTAGGTGGATCTAATTACTTGGAAAAGAAATTGCTCAAGACAGCTATAGCCACTGCTACTTCCTCTTGCTTCCTTGCTGTTACCCCCAGGTAAGCCATGACCTAGGAGAGATGTTGACTTCAGTGATGTGCAGTCCCTTCAGAGTCATCATATCCGCTGTGCTTGCGGTGTCATTGACTGGCTCTTCTCTGCATTTTGGGGCATTCTTATGAACACAGTTCTTCTTAAAAACAACTAATTTGAAGTTAGCACTGATGTCATTACTGACATTATGCTCTTTCCATTTTACGTCGTGTATCTCTGGTTGTAACTAAAAATGGCACGGTTTTACATTTAATTTTAGAAATAATACTGAGTCACATAATTCCCTCCTTCTATTTGCAGTTTCTTAGCTTCTCTTCTGCAAATATGAAAAGCATGTCTTTGACAAAGCTGTTTCGAGAAAGGACAGACAGAAGTTATTTCCAAGTAGATTATCTGAAGCGCCAATGGTTGTCTTATTCTATCCATACTAAAAGAATGCTTTCTTTGGCTTTAGCATATTTTATTTAAATAATAAAGAGTAAGAGAAAATGCTATCTGAGCAGAAGTCCTCTGTACCATGCCATCAGACCACGGGTAGTTATAAGCCCATGAGTTTTCTCCAGTTTCAGGAGGAAGAAAAGATCTTCTGTCCTGACTGTGCCCCTAGTAAGGTGTCAGCCAAGGTTCTGACCAGCATAATTCCTAGGACATCGTGTGATAGGAGCTTCCCATCTTTGGAGAGGACACTTCAATCCAGAATTAAAAGTATGTCATTAAAGAATATTTTAAATCAGCATTAGCTCTGTTTGTATAACAGTTGTGCACATGCTATTCAAATTCTATTGACAGATCTGGCATCTTACAAGTATTTGTCACACACTCTTGACAGTTTTGTATTTTTTGTTCTCTGACTGCACAACCTCATGACAAAATGAAACACGGAAAAGTTGTCTTAAAATGTTTAGCAAAACTTCAAACAAACAAATAAGAAAAAGGAGAAGACTCATAAAATTCCATTGCTCTAATTCTCTGGTTCAATTATTACTAATTAGGAAGTTTAGTGAACAAGCTTCTGGACTTCATATGAGAAGACTTTTCAAGATTTAAAAATTTTATTTTTAAAAAGGCTCAGCCTTTTGGGCCTGCCTGGTTGTGCTTTGTGTGTTCTGCTTGCAAGGTACACATGCTGTATGTTAGAAGTAATGCTTTCTCATGAGGAGTAAACAGTTTTACAGAGATTAATTAAATTAATCCAATTCTAAATCACACGGATTTCAATTAAAGTAATCAAATGCCCCAAATTAAACGTAAATTAATCATCTTATTTAATTGGGATATCCACTACTCTTTCATGGTTCTTTCATTTTGAAACATTATAAGCAATTTGTATTTGTGAATAGGACTAAAGAGTTTCCTGACCGCTGGAGTTGAGGTGGAATGGGCTGATAATAAAGTATCATCTATTAAAACATCATTGGAAAAAGCTCTATAGCTCATACATTGGCTCAGTTAATCTCTATAGATTTTTTAATGCTGTTGCTGGAAGGCTGGTGTTGGAGAGGGAGAGAGAAAGAATGCAACCTTCTTTTCTGTACTTCATGGATCCTTAACCCTTATTTAAAGATGACTTTGGATTTTAGACCAAATAACTGCTCTTGTAATTATATCAAACAGTTAAAAAAAAAAGCTAGTTAATGATGTTCAACATAAGTAATCATGTTAAATAGTGAAATTTAATTTCTTAAAATCTTAAATCCTCATATCTTTTGGAATGCATTGTACTGTAGGATGTCTGAGTAAATTAAATTCTCCCCTGCACACTAAAACATCAATTTCCTTATGGTAATTATCTGCTAGATTGGATCTGTCAGTCGCAGGGAAGCATGCCTGACATTATACCCTTTTTACAAAAAATGATTACAAAAAATTAAGACGAATGAGTAAAATTAAGGCTGCGGCTGGTAAGCCTATATAAAGCTCTCATAGATCACTTTACATAAGCTACCATTGTACTGGATACTAAGCTTTTAATGACTAGTTGCATAATGAGGT
Organism: Cnemophilus loriae; assembly: GCA_013397755.1. Lineage (NCBI taxonomy): Eukaryota > Metazoa > Chordata > Aves > Passeriformes > Corvidae > Cnemophilus > Cnemophilus loriae. The sequence continues at coordinate 1,101,423 of VZTF01002098.1, forward strand.
GAAGGCCATTAAAGAACAGCAGGGGTAACCGATCACAGAGATAAGAGCTAAAAATGATTTTCAGCCAACTAGAAGCAATTTATTACACACAAAAACACAAGTCTAAATGAAATGTCTGGATAGACGAGGAACTTTTAAAAATTGACAGGATTTCCTTCCTAGGAAAGTTTTACAAATATGATGGGAGCCTGTCTCTGTCATATTAGATTCTTTTTCTCCATTATTCTGTACTGCAGAATTGGGGTAGTGGGTTGGGTTTTTTTTATTTTTAAAGACAGACAGACTGTAGCAATGCATTTCATTAGCCCACTTGAAGGGTAAATTAGAGTGAGGAGTACTGATATAAAGGAAATTCACAGCACTCTGCCAGCAAGTGTTATACGGAGGAAGTTTAGTTGTTGCAAGTCAACTCACACCCTGTCTGGGCTAAAGAAACTCATCCACACCACTGGACTGCCTCTAAGAAAGGAGGTTTAGAGTTGTAAAGTACGTTATTGCTCTCAGAACAGTGTAAAAATGAGTATGTATGTAAATTCTCTTATAATGAGCAGTCGCTTGGGGCCAAAACAGAAAAAGAGCCTAAGCGCCTTGAAGGTAGTGCAAGGTCAATTTTGAGGCAACCTCCTCTCACAGGGAAAGCCACATCCCTAATTTAAACAAAGAGAGTGTGGGGAAGGGTGCCTAAAGACAGGCAGGAATGGCGGGTGCAGGTGAACACTTGAAGCTGGGCTGTCTGAAGCACTTGGTGTGTAGACACAGTGGGAGATACACACATAGCTATCTATACATAAATACACACAAACACACACACATAGGCGCACTAGCAGATTTACTGTGTCTGTATAAAACCCTATTATTTATACTAGGACTATAGCCTTTACAAGAAAAAAACATCTACAAGAGTCTTTCTAATCAAAAATAATCTGGGAAACTACTTTCTTTTTTTTCCTCCCCCCTTCTCACATCTCCTTTATGTGGTATGGAAATTCATTAGCCTCCTGGCTTAAAGGATTCAAGTAGGCTGGATAAACCGTAAGATGCCTGGAGATAGGAGAGGTTACTACTGACAAACAGGGGGATCCAGAGGAGGGCCACAGAGATGGTTGTGGGGCTGGATCACATCATCTAAGGGCTTGGGAATTGGGTTACTTTACCCTGAAGAAAAGGAGTCACAGTAGGTTGCAGAATAGACAACGCGAGATGTTTCTGTGAGGTTCAATGCCAAGTGACAGGAGGCAATGGTCAGAAATGGGAACGAAGGCACTACGAGGAAAATACGCTCAAAAGGAGAGTTGGGAAGCATTGGAACATGTTGCTTAGAGAGGTTGTGGAGTCTCCATTCCTGGAGAATTTTCTTAATCCAGCTGAGCAAGTCCCTGAGCAAAACACTCTGTCTTCACTATTGGCCTTATTGCGAATTTGAAGCTTATACAGATGACCTCCCGAGTTCCTCTCTAAACTACATTCTTTTATGATGCCATGATTCCTTTCTGAGGCTTATAGCCATCTTATTCCCATTGCAGTTGTTAGTCCTATCCATATCTCTTCTTCCCAAGGACATATCCTAATTCTCATGGGACAGGCTGCTTGGGGAAAAAGTTTCTTTCTTCTTCTTCATTTCTGGAACTTCATCTGGCTTATGTTTGTACATTATCAGGTAACTATGCAAGCTCTGAAGTAAATTTCTGCAATTTTGTCTATGTGAGCTAATTAAACACCATTGGAAACTGTTACTGGCTATAGAGATAGACTAGCTATACTATCAGATTTTTAGCCTGGTGTTTGGCATATTTTTGCTCCATGCTGAACAGCATTCTTCTTCACACACCCAAAAATGTCTCAGACATAAATTTCAAAATATGCAGAAACTAACAGTTCTTCTTATCTGTGGCACCCTATTTTTGGGGTCTTGTCAACAGTATGGATATTGGCGATTCCTTGACCCAAGTGCCATCAAATGGCTCGTGATGTATTTTAATTCACCGGTGTCATCACAGCCTCAGTGTTTAGGCTGCTTTCAGGCCAAAGAGGCAGCCTCAGGATGTGCTGGCAGTTGTGCAGCCTGATGTATATTGTAGGGAGGAGAATTAACCTCAGTTTTTTATTTGAAGAATTAAATCCCATCTGATTTCTGGTTTAGTCATGTATTGCCTTCCATGCACTGAATCTTTAGCCATTGGAAAGCTGCAGCCTGATTTACATAGCACTGAAGTCATTGGACACTATCATTAAAGCTTTTCTTTTTAATCACTTGCATTTGTGTTGTGGCTTGCCTTCTACAAAATCTTCAGTAATTTCAATCATTTCTCCTTTATTCCTTAATTATTTAAAATGTAAATTAATTTGATCTACAGCCTGCTGGCTGTGTCATTATTTGAGATGTGTACATACTAGCATAGTTACTCTTTCAAACTGATAGTGGGTAATACAATTATATGCTTTTTTTCACTGATATCTGATCTGTTAATTAACTGGAAAATATTTTGATTGGGGTGACTGCTTGCCCAAATTATTTAATTGTTCCATGCAAGGCTGTCAGAAAAAAAAATGTAAATGAGCCTAGGAAGTTCTATGAGATTTCACAGCAATAGCTCTTCAGGTTAGGGCCAGAATTAGACAGAGAAATAGCGAGAGTAACTTGGAGCCTGCAGGAAAAGAAACTAGCTCACATTTTAATTTCAATAAAAATAATAGTAGGAGCACTTAGGTTTTGTCTATTCCTTTTCCTCCTTTATTTTCTTACATTTTTACAAAGAAAGGCTCTCTTATACCATACTAAAAGAGAGTGTGTGTAGCAGATGAAAGTTAAAAGAGCTGAGAGCATGATGTAGGTAAATTGGGAATTAGGTTTGTACCTGGTTAACTGGATAGGTCTTCTTTCTGATCTTGGGTAGGGTTTTTATCCTGAACTGACTGGCTGTCACTGGCAAACTGAACATGACAGAAAGCTGTAAGGAATTTTTTCAGCTGAGAGCTTTACTTTTACTTCATGCAGAATACACTGGACATTCTTTCTTCAAAAATATAGAGGTCTTGTAAGAAACTTGGTTCAGTTTTTGAGAAAGTCTAATAATATTTCTTTTAAACCTGAAAGTAGTGGACTCACTGAATACTCAAAGGTTCTTGTTGAAGGAAATTAATGGATTTAATAAATGCATTCTTACTTCATTGAATAACTGCAATATTTGAATGTTAGATTTCACACCAGCAACAAAACAGTTAACTAGCTTAAGTAATGTAAAGAGAGTGCTCTGTGGGGTTTTTAAAGGTCATAAATATCAATGAGAAGGTTTACACTACAGGATTCAGCAAGGTGTATGCTGTTCTAAAACTGAGAGCCAGCAATGAGCTGGGAGACATTCACTGTTTATTCCAATTCTGAGAATGCTGGAGTTCATGACAACAGCCTAAGATAATGAGTGTACATGTAATTTACACATGCAGATTTGTTTCATGCAGGATGACAACAAGGAGCCATACAACACCGTTTATCTAAAGATGGAACCTGATTATTATCATTTTAATGGCTGCTGATCTGTATCTATGTATAACATAGATACAGATACATACTGTCAGAGGCTTGCAGTATAAGCAGAAGAAGCATCGCTTATGATACTCCAGTGTGACCAGCTGCTGAATTGTGATGCTTCAACGTTGCCCTTGCAGGCAAACAAAACAACCAGTCAGTGGAACATGGATGTCTTTTCGGGCCTATATGTGATAAACTTACTACATATGCTCATTTCTAGACTAAGTAATGAGCACAGAGCAGCTGCAATGCTTTTGTCTGGTTCCATAAGCAACTACACTTAGGCTTGCTTCCTGTTTCTCTGAGAAGCCCCCAATGAAAGCCACATTTTGTGAATAAGGGATGATTTGGCCACTTATTTCCCTTCTCAGCCTCTACAGACTATTTTCTAAGGCTGCTCTCAGAGCTGATGTTTTTCAGAGAAGACATGAGGCACAGTCTTGACTTACCACCATTAAACGCCACACACCGGTATTTGCATGAGAAGCAGTGTCCTCAATCCTTACTGCAAAGCCAGCAATTACATGTTCTAGGTGCAAACGGACATGGAGGAGGCAATAAGCAGCCATCCTGCCCCAGCATTCAGGTCAGTGTTTTGGGAGCAATCTCCTCTGGGATGGCTTGATACATACTCTACAGGGCTACTTTGTAGTCCTGCACACCGGGGGAAACAGAGTCCTGTTCTAAAGTGTAAGTCAGATCTCTTGAGTCCCACATTGCTGAGGTGGCAGAAAAGACAGCAAGGGCTAAGAGATGCTGAGGAGATGCTAAAGGAGATTTTAGCCACCAGTGAATGGGAATACCCCAATTAAACGTTGTTTTCTCCTCTGCTCTGTCAGACTTCGCCAAGTAAATCGTACTTAGTCTCTCAATTGCTGAAAGCAACACAAATTCTCTACTTTCTCATGATGTTTTTCTGGTTTTAATTGCACTTTATCAAATAAAAGAGGCTTCCACTGACAGTAAAACAAACTGAAGTTTCCAGTTATTAAAGGCTTTTGGTTTCTGACTTCTCTATAAGTACTTTTTTTTCTCCAGTCGTTGTCAAAATTTCAGGCTAGGATCACCACTGCCACTTATGTTATTTTCCTGCCATGGAGTTGTTTATGTGTATTGTTTACCCAACAGACATTTCTCTTTCACTTGGTATATTCATTACTAAATAATTCTGTGAGAAGATACAGGCCACTGATTTTTTGCAATTTGCATCCCCATACTCTAAGCTATGTTGAAAGCAAAGCTTTTTGGTCCTCTTGCTTTGGAAGTACATTAATATTTCTATGACCTTTACTAGATGGCAGATGAGAAGCATTAGGAATAAAATAACAAACAAACCAAAGGAAACCAATCTTTTAAAATGTATATTTCTGAAAGAAGCAAGAGGAAAAAGAATCTAGTCTAAAAAATATGAACTTTAGCTAGAGTTATGATAATTGCTCTATTGTACCTATTTTTCCGTATCAAAATGCTTCTTTATGATCAATCCACTCAGCATAATGCATAAATGTATTTGAAAGGGTTTAGTAGCTATGCATACAAAAATATATAGATTGTATTTAGAGATATTTAGAAAGAAATAGAACAGTTTAAGACATGATTATTTACCATGCACATCGAAGTGATCATATTAAAAGCATGGTCACTATACTAACAACTACTTTACACAAAACAACTTCAAATAATTTAACTTCCAAAGCCTGCTGGTTCTAAAGAGAAATTCTGTGAAACAAGATGCAAATGTAGTGACTTGTGCATGGTGTAAATCCTCTGCTTTAGAAGACTATACTTTCAGAAGGCTTTAGATGACTGTAGGAGGAAAACCAGCTAAATTCTACCCAGGAAACCATTTCTCTCACAGCAGCATTGTTTTTCAGTGGTTTTACTACACACAGGAAGCCAGCTCTGTTCCTGTTCATCTAGCTGTCGATTTTTGGATCTGTTCTCAAAGGAACAGTTCCAAAAATCATTTCTAGTGACTTGAAATTTGACTGCTTTATGAACCCCGTGTACAGATTAACGCCACCTATGATCAGTAAGGCATTTAAAAGATGGAAAGCAAAAGTTGCTCCATGAACTAAAGTATTTGTTCACTGGTTTCCACTTGAGGGAAAACAGGTTATTTAATAAAAACTGTCTTTCATAAACTTTCTAACATATACTTTATATTATATGCTACAGCATCAAGTGAAAGGATACTCGGGGCAGGGGAGGAGGTATGAGTTAATTCTCTTTAGGGTAGTGTGGAAGAGTCAGAAAGTAATAAAATAGAGGTAACCAGATCATCATACCATGAATCTCATAAATCTAGAAGGGTTCAGTTTAAATGAAGTGGTACTAGTTACAGGATGGATACGATGGCAAGAATGCCCTTCTGTCTTTACTATTAAGAGCAATGCTATTGCATCCAGCAGAATTGGGCTAGACTGTATATTGAGTGTGTCACATACCTATGTTTTAACTACTACTTTTGTAAGTTCTTCTACATGAAAATTTTCCTTCCTTGAGATTTCAGAGAATACTATCTTTTAATTTTAGGGAAAAAAAATAGATTGTTTTATAGTCAAAAATACTTCTTAATGGGAAAAATTATTGAAAACATGATTATTATTATTATTTTAGTTAGTACATTTTAGTTGAAATGAGTGATTTCTTTATAGTTTGGTTACAAACATTTCCCTTGCACTTGGTGTTTAAGTCTTAGAGATTTTATTCTTTACTCAAAATTTCAGAGAAACTGAAAGTAACTAGAAACCAACTTTAAAAATACTTTTCCTTCTCATTGTTTAGTTTTGGTTTTTTTCTTAATAAATGTCCTCAGCTTGATCTATCAGTATGAAGAAGTCTAAAACATCTTTACATTTTTTTACAATTTGGATTTAGCTAGAGGATTTCTAAGACACAACTTCCTCTCATTAGACCCGTAGATTCTGGCTCTTAAGCAATCTATAAAGTCAGAGGAAACTATGCTGAGTTATCCAACTGAGAACCCATCCATTTTAAATATAGCTCCCATATTTGAGATTATTGTGCATTAATTATGCCATGTGTAAAATGTTTTTATACATAAAGCAACCAATCTGAACTTACTCAAGCAATGGCATCTGTCTTTGCAGTCAGTGTTCTCAGCCCAGTGCTGGTTTAAAATGTAATCTGTTTTCATCAGGTAGTTTGAATGGAATTTAAGTTTCTGTTCAAGATATAGCGGTGATACTGCACCGCAGTGCAGAGAGAGTCCCTACATTTGTAGCTAATGTCGCACCACTCTTTACACTACACAACTGGGGCTCAGAAAGATTTATTTGGAATCCTTCTCAAGCATAGAACAACACAGCCTTTGTAACCAGTAACAAATCTGCAAATATTTTTACATGGTACATAATAATTTGATAGGACATTATAAGCCAAAATTGCAAAAGTGGTTATGTTTTCATCTAAAATATTCACTGGCTTGTATACATGTGTAGCTCCAAATGGACAAGCACAAAAGGCAAAAGCAGGCTGCAACCTTCCTCTACCTCTACATATGCTTTAATTTTTCACATGTACATGCTAGGTATAAATTTAATGCTTACAGAGAAGGTGATTAGATGAAAGCATCTCTTTTAAAAAATCTGGGACTGGTGATTTGCGCACGAGGCAAATACAGAAAGATAGAAGTGTGGAAGTTTCTGTGTAGGCCAGACATTTCAAGAACTGGCACCTTTCTACCCCACTTCAGGATAAACAACCTGCGACAGTCTTATATGGGGAAATGGTATACCCTAGTGTCTTGCTTAGCTGTCATGTCACATTCCCTAGGGGCTTGTCTATCCTCTGTGACTGAGATTTGCACAGCAATGTCAGGGATTTGGATGCTTAGTTCCCGTTATTGTTGCCGAGGGTCTAATCCTTTTGTTAAGGGATGTTAGTTCTTTCTGCGGATTTTGTGCCTTTTGGCTCTGTGGTTTATTTTCCCTACTTTTCTGTATTTCCAATAAGTCTTCAGTCTACTCTTGAAAGGGTCTTACTCTTGAAAGTGCACCATTGGTGCACTTTGTAATCCTTCACAGAAAGCCCTTAAGTGGCTGGGAAAAAGCTAGTTCTTACAAATGTTTTGACACATGTACACACCTTAAAAGCCTGGAGAAGCCTGTACTGGAGAAAAGCAAGCATTAGAGGTAACAGAGCAGGAGTATAGATTATTCAGATAATACCAGAGACCTTAGGACAGAAGATTCTGAGGAATCTGCAAAGCTGTCTGAATTAGAATAACTTTTTGGACTATTTTGGCCCCTGGCTGACAAATTTGCATTTGATCTTCTCTTTCTCTGGAACGCTCCTTCCTCATGTTGTCTACACCAACATCAGAAAATAAACAGTACCAAGAAAAATGCTTAAGTAGAGGGCCTCCATTTTCCCTGTTTAGATTTTCCCTCTTCACATTAAGCATAAAAGAATTCAAACATGGGTCTAAGGCACACAGTCTTTATAAGCCTCCAAACCAGGGAACATAACCTGCCTCCATCTATTCACTACACACACAAAGCCAGTACAGGTAAAGGTTAAAATCTCATTCTGTAACATTTAACCATCTTTGCAAGGCACACTCAGAACAGCTTGAGAAAGGCTGCTGCCCTGTAATGATGTCATAGTTAATAATACATTCACATATGTGTGTCTACGTTTGTGCGTGTGTGTGTACAGAAAATGTTTATATCAATGTATGGAACAGCTACAGAATCATTTTCAACCTTACTTTACAAGGCAATCTAGTACAGACAACAAGTTTCAAGACTTTGAATTATGTCTCTTCTTGTTCTTAATATGGTTTTAACTGTCAATGTTAGTAAGTCATAAATATGAGAATAATGCAATAAAGACTACCACAAACACCCACATCTGTATTATTTTATTTTGGTTCCATATTTAAAGTGTCTGCACATCTTCATACATTTCCTTCCTCCTCACTGTCAGACACTGAGGCTCTCAGTTAGCCAGGTAAAAAGGACTGGCATTTTCTAAAGTGTAGTAGTGTTTTATTCTGCCTTGAAAAAAAATTGAAGACCAACTGGAGTTGAGAAAAAAGTCCTTGGTGTTTATACTGAGTCAACTTCCATGTTTTGCTATGTATCTGCAGTCACACAAAGACAGGGAAAAAAAGGTTTTTCTAACATGTTGTCATATTCCTAAGCATTCTTTTTCCCTGTTACTGCTTTCTTCACAAACACTTATGCCCATTGGCTGCAGAAAATATTAATAATTTGCAATATTCCATAGTATTAGAATCAGCCCCCTTCAGACAGGCGCGCGCGCGCACACACACACACACACACACACACACACAGCTGTTTCACAACTAACTTGCACGGTACATGTGCAGAACTGCCATGACCATGCCAAATGCTTTCAAGCACGTAAGGCCTCGTGGTGCCTGAAGGTCATGCCGGAGATTTGGCCTTCGAGCCTTCTAAAAATACTTCGTTAGCACTGTCACATGTCTGCTTTAGATGCCCTGTTCTCATGGCTGACACAGAACTGACTACAGAGATTTCTGTTCACTCACTCTCCATATAGAAAACGTTTTTTTGAGCTAGAGATACCTTTTAAAATCTTCAAAGCAACTTGCTGAAAGGGAGCAACTCTTGTCTCAATAATCAAACTAAATCTAGCACTATCTTAGAATAACTGTAGTGAAACCAATGGGTTTCTATGCAACCTGAGATGCCACTGGATTTGTATTTTCCAGTTAGCAATGGACACAAGACAAAACAAACATAAATATTCCTTCCTATGCAAAAGCTAAACAAATCTGCCAGAATTGAATTGTACTAGGAGACTTTAAAACATAATTTTCTATCTTCACCGTGGGATTACCTGGAAATAAAAACAGAGTAAAAACACATCGATAAAGCTTGATGTATAGAAGCACTATTCATATTCAAAGACAAAAACCCCCATATTTCTGCTATTTCATATCCTATACAATCCTGTTGACTTCAGAATACTTGACAGTAGTGTATAGGATTTTGCTGCACATCCTGTGCGAGCACCGGGCAATAGAAATACAGTGCAGAAGTGGTTGCATGCTGCCTGATATTGTCTATCTGATATTGCTGATACTTTTGATAGGAATATTTATTAGACCGGGTTAGCAGTACAGAAGAGACTCCCTTTGATACCTATAGCTGTCTTCAGGACACTGACCATATGTTGTAGACAGCAGCTATAAAACATCCACCACATGCAATCATTTGCTACTTTCTGAGAAATCATTACCATCATTGCTTGAGAATGAGCAAAGACACAAAAAACGGGCCACCATTTAAAAAAAGGTAAAGATGAGATCATGTCCTACATCAAAAGCACATGGAGGCAAATTGTCTGATCCCACATTACAAGAATAATGTCTCTTCTATTTACCTCTCCACTATAGTCTAGCTTGGCCTGTGACACCTGAAATCATCAGGAATTCTTATAATTTATTTTATAAAGGGAAGGAATCAAATGTTAAGCATGTGTCTTTTATGGGCGTCAGTAACTAATGCTGAGGGGAGATTCTCAGCATCTGTCATAGTTTTATATAGCAGTTTCATGAGGGACTATAACTTTCCATCTTAGCTCAGTGAACACTAACTTACTCCACAAGTAGGACCATAGAACTATTACAATTTTGCAATCAGGGGTACTACCTCCTCAGGGAAATGGACCATAGAGCCCAGGAAAAGGGTGGCAAAACATGCTCTGCAATCTCTGGATTTGATTATGTTTGCTAGTCTCTTCCTACACAACCTTCTTCAAAAATGTCAGGAGATTCTGTCCTGGTTCTGGAAAGCATCCATTAACACAGAATGACTACCCTGTTCTTGCTATCCACTAAAAATGAAGAAAATTCCTCTGCTGTGAACTACACCCACAGTAACATCCGTGTAAAGTAAAAGGAAGTAATTGATGTGTTTTCTTCAGATCACAGTGATGCCTGTCATTTTTGCTTTTGAATTCTAGTATCTGAATGAAGTCTCTCAATGATCTTTGGTAAGATGCATTTGCCTTTTTTATTTGTCTATGACATTTATAAGCAAATTAGTGTTGCAAAGCAGCAAATCAGGCTGCTTTGAGTTCAGCTTTATCAGACAACGGAGACTCAGGACTCTGTTGCATCTTTCCATTCCCTGTCAACAGCAGCCTGTGACTAGAGGTGACTGCCTATTTTCCAAGCATAACCACAAAAGAAAAAGAGCAGAAGCGACCAGATGGAGGGCAGCAGAAAAGGAAGTCAGGGCATTCATCGAAGTGGTGAAACTCTTCACAAGGTGAATTCTTTAAAAGCCATGCAGCTCCTTAAATCTCCTCGAGCCTTTTCTGGATACTTTTCACTGACAGTGCTGAAAAAAAGTGTAATGTGTTGTGAACAGAATCCTAAGGCCAATTAAAAGTTTAATTAGAAGATAAATTTCTCAGGAAAACATGTAAACTTGGGATAGTGTCACCATATCCTAGTTCGTTACAGATAACAAGAAAGCAGAATCTAAAGCAAAAAATTCTAAGGGAGAGAGGAGAAACAAATAGTTACAAAGCTGTTTTGAAGCTACTGGAAGAAAGGCTAGGTTAGTCCCTTGCCAGCATCAGCAGCTCTTCGTGGTAACAAAAGGAAAAGGTTTTTTCACCGGTTCTGAAGTGTTCAGATCTTTTGAAACCAGCAAGTTAGACATCTATATTATCTATATATTATATATAGTATTATATATATTATATTGGCCCATAGTTTTAACCAGCCTTGTATGGAAGAGCAAGAGAGAATAAAGATTACTAATTCACGTAATGAGGCAGCCAGGATAGTGATGGGGAGCTATGATGATTTCACAGTTGCAGGGTCCCAGGCTGCATCAGTGTGGTGGCATGGCATGACTTTGCTTCTCACTGCCTTTTGAGTGAATCCACCCATTTCTAACAACCATTTTTTCATAGCAAATACCTGTTTCATAAGTCAGCCAAGACCAATTGAGAAACTCCATACAGTTTTCTTTTGGGAACTGATAACTATGACATCCATGGACCTCTTTGAAAAAGCAAAGAGATTTGTTATAAAAAAAAAAGTCCCCTTCCTAACACATAACTTACAATGTTCCAGAAAAATTCTAAGACCTCAAAAGGACTGCAGATTAGCATGACAATAATGTGGTGGGATCCAACCCCAACTGTTCTGTGTTTTTTAAGCCAATAGAATGTCACGTCTAATATTTAACTGTTCTTTAACTAAATAAATGCAATTACGATTTTCCCTGTAATTTTTCTGAACAAGCTGAAAAATATACCTCATACCTACCCATGCATTCCTGCAATTACTGATGGGGCTGTTGATGGAAGATTAGAATTTGACGGGTGAGTTGCTGACCAATGAACCTTGCCAGTGTATCCAGGAATATTTGGAGTGCTAAAGGAAACAGTTAAAAGGAGGATGGGGGTGAAGAAAGGGTAAATTAAATGACTGTCAGCTTGAAATATGACTTATAGATAAGTTCTAGAATGGATAGGGTTTATCAAAGATGGATAGGGTAAACTCTCTTCATAATAAAATGAGAAGTCCTTAGAATATATAAACTGCCATAGCTTCTTTAAGGTCAGGGAAACAACTTTATGAAGATCTAGCTGATGATCTGGGCCAAAGTCTCTGGTTAGACATTGTAAAGATTGGCTCTTTAGAGACTTTTTTTTTTTCAATTTGTTTAAGTTTAGTATTGGTATGACATTCATGATTAGAAGCAAGATTTAATCACAAAGAAGAAATGAAGTCACAGTTTGCATAAAGCACAAAAAGCAAGGAAATATTCTTTAAAAATATAATACAGATTTAGCTCATATTTAGTTTCCAGCTTCAAATATGGAATTTACGTAACAGACTTTAAGCCAACAGGTGTGATTTCTCATGGGCTAAAGCATAAATGATTTCCCAAATTATTCTAAGGTTCTCTAAATTTCCACTAGAATTTATTAAGGTGTAGTATTAACAACACTGCTTAGACACACCAACTTAGATTCTAGTGTGAGTGCACCAGTGAAACGAGACAGTATATGCCACATCTTGGAAAATGAAAGCCTTTTGTTAATTCTGATGCTGTTTTAATGTGAAAATGAAAAGCAGAGTTCCTTAAAGACTTGGAGTAGCAAAACTCTATTTATCTGAAGCAGCACAAAGAAAATTTTGATAACAGTTGTTACAAGATGAAGCAGAGATGAACAAAATTAAAGAAAAAATATAGATATTAATATGAATGCAGATAAATAATCCATGAGTATTAGAAATAAAACAATATAAACCCCTAGTACAGTACCTTTTTTGCAACTCAAAGTTTTTCAGAGAATATCATCAATATTGTTCTGTATTGACATCTCAAAGTAGGACACTGTTGAATTATACAATTATACATAGGACGCACATGGATTATACATATACATCCAGACTGCCCATACACATGGAGGCAAAGGCTCACAACAAGCTGTTTCATCTGCTGTATCAGCTAAATATTTGGGATTATACACCTTGCCTCTGTTAGCAATTTGTGAGTGTTCACACTGTATAACTGATAACAGTGCCTCTTTTCAAACGATTTCTGAGGTATTATTTGTTTCCCCTGTACTCTGTGTAAAAAGAAACAGTTTCTTTAATAAAAAAAATGCATAGAGTTACTAGTATCATGCAGCTGATGAGCTCCTTCTCTACAACTAAATTCAGCACAGAACACAAAAATGGACACATATGAGAGATGCAGTTTATCAGACTTTGTGTATCTCTGACTTTTTTGGTGGGGAACTTGGCTCTGAAATTCCTCACCAGAATAGCAGAGGTATAACACAGGATTCTGAATCAATTGTATTGGCCATGGGAGCATTGGTGGTGTATGTTGTAGACCTTGCATCCATAGTTAGCAGAAGGACCATCTAATTCTCTGTCTTAGTTTGGAGTAACGTTGCACCAACCTGTATGTTCATACACTGCTACAGTCCCTGGGCCATGCTCCAGTCTACGACTCTCCAGAGAAGATGGCTTTGTAAAATTAGTACAGAGGTTTTGGAGCACTTGGGAAGCTGTTGCCTGTAGGGAATCACTAAGTAGTTGGCTGGGCAAGGAACAAATTTTCTCTCTGTCTTAACAGCAGCTGTGCAGCGGCAACAGGTAGGCTTGAAAATCTTTTACAGTAGTAGAACATGTTTTCAGAATTGGCCAGAATGGCTTGCTTTCAAATTTGCTTTTCCATGTCAAAGTAGACATCTGTTAGGTTAAGTGCACATTAGGTGACTCTGTAGAAAATTCCATCTGTATATCATGATCCCGTCAAGAGACACAATGGATAGCAGGTGGTTGTGACTGTAAGCACATGCATTCATCCAAAACTGAAAATACACCTGATACCACTTTGAAGAAATCAGTCAGACTGTGAACCCCGTTTTATTACCCTGGTGATAGGCTACATACCAAGATACCTCTCTCACGTGTCATGGAATTCCAGTGAGTTCTTTGGAAGCATACGGGTGTCACAAAGAGAAGTAGCTGACAACAAGAAGTCCTATATTAGCTTGCAATATTTTATAGGCCTATTTGAAGTTAAATCACATAATAACTATACAACTGTGAGGCATTTGACTAGTAAAATCTTCTCACCTTTAAAACTCGCAAAAGTAGAAGAAAAGACAAAAGTATCATAAATGAGCAAACATAACCCAAAAGTCGATCTGAGAGATGACCCAAGATGATTTGTCCTAGACTGTCTGTTAGAAACAATTGACAGAAGTTGGTACATTAGTAATATGTGGGATGAATGTAAAGAAGAGAGGTGAACAGAGAGAAGCTGAAGGTACCAGGAAAGGAAGCAAGGTTGCACTATAGTAAAGCAGCTGCTCTCCTGGGAACCTGCAAAGAAGATGCAAAACTGTGCTGCGGTTATGTAGGTGATAAAGCAGAAGAAACTGAGGTTAAAAAAGTACCCCTTTGTGTTTTTGTTTTTTTGGATCATGCTGTCTAGCTCTTATGTGCTTTCTCTGATGAGCTGCTAACCCATGTTGTTGCTGTTGAAGGAAACAACCAAGTGCCAGCCTACCACTGGGCAACACACAAAACTCCTCTGTGGTTATGCTGCCGTCATCAAGCTTTCTTTCTGTAACCATGGAATCTTTCTTGTTCATACACTTCCTTGTTATCATCCTGGCAGCTCTTAGTCCCAACAGTAACAAATATATAGAGTTGACAGTTGAATCTGTGCAGGCACTAATATTTTTCAAGTGAGTTGTAGTGATTCTGAGTGCCTCTGCTTTGGTGTGCCTCTGCTTTTTATGTCCATAGAATCACAGAATCACCAAGGTTGGAAAGGACCTCTAAGTTCACTGTTAACCCAGGACTGTGAAGTCCACCACTAAACCATGTCCCCAAGTGCCACACCTACATGTCTTCCAAATATCTTCAGGGATGGTGACTCAAACACTTCCCTGGGCAGACATTTTTTCTTGTTACCTGGGAGAAGAGACTGACCCTCACCTGGCTTTTGGTTAGCTGTCGAGAGTAATAAGGTCCCCCCTGAGCCTGCTTTTCACTCTGTTAAACAACCCCAGCTCCCTCAGTTGCTCCTCATAAGACTTGGTGCTCCAGACCCTTCACCAGCTCCGTTATCCTCCTCTGGACCCACTCCAGCACCTCAACGTCCTCTTGCAGTGAGGGGTCCAGAACTGGACAGTGGATTTGAGGTGCAGCCTCACCATCTTGAGACGTCTTTGTAGATTTTTATTTCCTGGCAATGTTCAGGAAGATCAGTGTGGACTTAATTTAGTAGGCCCTCCATACTGACATTTAGAGCTATTTGAGATGCCTCAAGGTATATGAGATAATTCCCTATAACACAGGACTCACAGAGGATACATATCGTTCAGAATCAGCAGCTGGAAATGATGGCCTAGAGTGCCTCCAGGGTACTGGATGCCCTGGTTTGCCATGTAAATTCCGTGTCACCTCTTTGTATGAGAGCGAAATCTAAATTCCCCCAAATCGTCTGTAATTCTTGAAAACCTTGGGTCGCGCACTTCAGCTTGAGCAATGGAGGTGTCCAAGTCCTTTGTGCAAAAATTCTGTCTAGTGAAAGATAACTGGTAGATTCTTACCTTACACTTACAAGCAAAGAATTCCTGACATCCTGCTCTTTCTTATAAACACTCCTGTATAAATGCAATAGAACTAAATCACCATATGAAGTCATTATAACTCTTTTGGCTATTGCAGTTCTAAAATATGCCTCTCAGATCTCACTCACAGTATATAAGGCTCGCAGCTGGCTTCCACCACAAATTCCCTTCCAGGAAGACTGACATGTAACATGTTTGTGGCCTTCTACATCCTTTTTGCCTCCATGATCCTATTTGCCAAACAGAACAACCTGTGGTAAAATGCCTCAGGCATGATCCCATGTCAGGAAATTTATACACTCCCTTGTGCTGTGAAAAAAGATACCTAAGAATATTCGTGAAGACAAAACAAATTGTTTTATGCAGATTGGAGAATGAGGCTGGCAGCATTCTGGGTTTCATTTCATACCCATCTCCCTCAGCCATCAAAGCAGGATAGTGAATGGGTACTTATAAATGGGTTTGGGGTTCCTGAAAAGATAAAACCATCAAAATGGCAACTCCCCAATATATTTTGAATCATGTTGAATTGGAAAATTTTGTTTCTACAATTTCAAACAATTTTATTCTGCTTTCAGATATTTCAGTCCCCCTTTGCAGTATGGGGTAATATTTTCCAGACACA
The DNA here is from genome assembly GCA_013397755.1 of Cnemophilus loriae. Taxonomy (NCBI): domain Eukaryota; kingdom Metazoa; phylum Chordata; class Aves; order Passeriformes; family Corvidae; genus Cnemophilus; species Cnemophilus loriae. The sequence continues at coordinate 1,117,721 of VZTF01002098.1, forward strand.
ATAAAGCATTTCGAGCCAGCAATAAAATCTCACTTGGAAAATGCCAAAGTAGGATATTTCGACACACGCTTCCCTCCACAGCCCCATGAATGAGTCAAACTGGAGAACCACTAAACAAGCATATATGGTAGACAAGCTCCCAGTTTCTGAAGAAAGGATACCTTGTGAGAAAGCTCTTCGACAGCCCATGGAAATGACTGTGCAAGGTGCAAGACAGCAGAGGGTCCTGTTCCCAGATAATTGTGGCCTGAGGTTTCTGATAACTTGATTTTACAAGGGTTGCAGTCACGTAGTCAGTTGGAAAATGACAACGCTGAAGAAATATGCGAAGTCACTACAGATATAATGATGTGATAGTAGCATTTTGCTCAATGTGCTTGAGAAACCATGAATAAAGGGTAGTTTCATAGAATATCTTTGTGCAAGAACTGCAGGACTTGAAACACTTAGGACTTTGTCTTCCTAGCAACTGAATGTTTCCCATTTTAATCAAGTGCTTTTGATCAGATCCTGTCATCTTCCTCACACACACGGTGCCTCTGGCCTTGGACAGGTCACTTCAGCCTTGTCAGTCTGTATCTGTTAAAAAACAATATTGTAACCTATTTCACCAGTGTCCTGGCAATGCATTAGTTGATGTTTCAAAAGTGCTACTAACCAACTAATACTTTGTGAGAATGCACATGCATTGTGTAAGCACTGCCCTCTACTGTGGATTAGGAGCACCGAAGAATGAGTAGCAAGTTTTGAAAAGCTGATGACTGCCACATTTTTTACCTAATTGTGGAGGCAGAGGCTTTTATTGTGGAACAAGAAAACATAATCACTGTCCTAACTGCTTTTGTCAAATATCAAGAGGCAGATTCCAATAAGCACTGCAGCGAAATCAGGAAGTTGTTGTCCTATAACGTGAAAGACACACTAAAGAGAAAAGCACGAGCCAGACATAGGAAATCAACCTGGATTGATATGAACTGCAACTGAATGTTGCTGCGTATGCTGGAATGTACTAAATGTACTACACTATTACTGCACTAAGTTCTCCCAGCTCACTAAAGGCGTAAGGGAGCTCTAACAATACCAGGGAGAAGAGTTATTTGTGCCTGTCAGAGCAGAGCCCAGCCTCTGAATGCTACAGAGGAAATCCCCATCACCAGCGTGGGAGGCTTTTTTCCATTGACCCTTAAAACACCTGCAGAATCTAAAATACCACATAGAGCATAACCTTGTTTCAGTAGCTGACTGGGGAAGAAGTCAACAGAGGAAAAAAGCTGGTGGCTAGGGGTGAAGTAGAATTATACAAAAAAAAATATACATATAAAGACTTTTGAGAAAAAAGAACAGTGGATGATTATGTTGGAAATCTATATGATCCAGTAAAAGCAGTTTCTCTACAGTTTTCAAAATTGTTGAGTTCAAAATGCACTTTTAAATAAGAAAGACAATTTTTCAAACTAGTTGCTAATAACAAGAAACAATTATTTGGGTCATTACTTATTTTCACTTTTTAATAACATGGAACCTTTCAAAAGTGCCCAGAGAATTTATCAGTCTGAGCCTTCCTGGAAGTCACTGTAGCTCCGCTGCAAAATTTCCTCTGAAAACACAATGTTTTTCCAGAATTTGGACTGCCCTCCTCTTCCTTGGTACGTATTTGGTTTGGAGCAGCAGTTAGACACAGGAGATCAGATTGTGGTGTTTGTGGCCAGATTTTTGCAGGAGCTTAGCGATCAACGTGCACTCAGAATGTGAGCTCTTTCAGAATTCTGGTTTTCATGTGTGGTTGCTGAGCTATTTTTGAAAGCCTGGCTGGCTGCACAAAACATACTCATTTAGCACTCAGTTGCTTACCTACCTAATATATGCAGTTATGTGACATATAAAGCCAAATTCTCTATCCATCTTCCACAAATAAATGAGCATTATAAGGAAATAATTAATAATCAAACCACTAAGAAACAAAGAAAAGAAAATAACCAAAGAAAACAAACACAATCAATCCAGAGTTTAAAGTCTTGTAAAAGAAATCCCAGAGGTCTCGGTTCTGCAAAATATGTGAACAGATTCTCAATCCTATCCCTGTTCAGGAAATCTTATTAAGCAGATACCCTTAACTCACTGATTCCAATGGAATTTGCACTTGATGGGTTTGGAAAAACAAGAATGCAAATACAAGAGAGTTTACAGCTGGCAGACAAGTAGACAAGGTAGGGAAAAAAAAACCAAAGAAAAAGAAAACATGCACAAAAATTTGGTACATTTCAAAATAACACAAAAGCCATTCGAGCCACTGGGCAATTGTTATCCAGTATACCTAAAAAAATCACACAAACAACATACAGTGAAAATACAAAAAGCATCAATGCATTCAACTTGGAACCTCATTCATTAGTGGCATGAAAAGATAAGATTCAAGCCTACACCACATGTGTTCTGACAATGTAGTCCACTCAATGAAGCACCGAGCTGTACAGTGAGACCATAAGTTTTATAAAAACTTTCATGAGATCCGTTGGTGAAAGAGGACTGCATCAGAGAGAGATTTTCAGAATGCTTTTCCACAAAAGCTTCCTAATTTTTTGACTGCCACTTTTTAAAAAAACCTTATTTCTATGTTACCCTTGGCAAAGAAATGGTAGAAGATTCCAGCTTTTAGACATACATTGCAACATATGTGGGGATGAAAGAGAGTAACAAGTTCATTCTAAAGCAAATTCAGGAGTGCATATACAAACCATGTATATTAAAAATGATGCTACATTCCAGGGCTGGAACAGACCTCAAGAGACTATGCCATTCATTACTTTCCCCAAAGAGAGATTTTAATGAAAGCCTGGAAGAGAATGAGAAGAACTGAATTATGATCCAGGATTTTTGGTCAAGTGCAAAGATGAAGAGTCTGGCTCAAACAGCACATCCATAGCTCTCTTTGGGCAATTCTTGCTGATCATTCTACACTGCCACCAGATTACACACATAGCTATTAATAAATTCATATTAATAAATTTAGCACTTCTAGATGAATTACAACATTTATAACATGGCTTTTTACATGTGCTGAAAGCTCCCACAGTTATTCCATGTCTGAACTACTGAGAAAAACTATAACACATGACTATGATTCCTAACTTTTTGTTTTTATTTCAGGCTAATTTTTAAGAACTTTGTCCTAATTTATATTATATGAAACCAAGTTTGAGCACAGCACTATTTTAAAAGCCTAAAGATGAGAGTTCATATAAAAAAAATAGCACAAGCTTGGGCTCAGGATATATGAAGTTTCATTCCTAATTGTGCTACAGATTCCCAGTGGGAATCTGGTGAGTGACCTTATCACGCTGCACCTGGATTTACATCCGTAAAACTTCCAAGTTGCATGGTAAAGACTTCAGAATGTTATCTAGAGTGCTGGATATATGGACCGCAGCTCTTCACAACGCTGATCTTTTATTAGGGGCTTTTTAGGCTCAGCTACAGCACAGGTCAAGACTTTTATCTTTTTTCTAATTCCTTAAGAAAAAAGAAGAAAAACAGAAGATGGTTTCCTGTTCTGCCAAAAGGAAGAGAGGGTGGGTGCAAGTCTAACATACAAAACATGCACAGGTTCACCACTCTTCCTGTTTGTCTGTGCAGCTACATGACAGATGACTCTTAGTTACTTTCAGCTTTGCTAATAATTTGAATGGCAACCACTTTCTTGCACGGTTTGGGGAAGAACAGTGTCTCACTCTGGAGTAATGCCTGGGCACTGATGCTGTTGCCCAAGTGCTATGGGCAGGAAGTGCAGCTGCTACTCCATGAGAGTGAAAGTGACTATTTACAAAAAGATTTTTACACTTTATTCTTACAAATCATATTTAGGCTTCTCAATCCAAAATATATATCCGACTTTTCAAGGATTTTGGTGGGAGTTTAACAGCTTCTGTACCTTTACACATCTTTCCAAAACTACTGGCAAACACACGAAGTGACAAAACCAAATAATAGGGAAAGTTTTATGCCTTCTGATTTTCTTCTTTCTTCTGCTCAAAATCACAGCAATCTTCATGTCCGACAGTCATGGACAGAGAATAAGTGTGAAAAACTTAATGAGGTTTTCCAGATGGAATTGAGTTTTTCACAACTGAGTTTTTGAGCTTTGAGACATCAGAGTCTTTTAAATCTCAGAGATCTTGGTCTCCTTGTTGCCAGAAATCAATGAGATCCATAGCTTCACTCACTAAAAACCAGAAAAATGAGATGCAGCATTCCAGAGAAGGCAACACAGAACCAGTTGCTCAAACTTTTAAATCCTCCATGATACCATATGCTGCAAATAGTCCCAGATAGGGTGTCTGCCTGCAGCAGAGTGCACACATCTGCTTCTCTTCTTCAAAGCTCCACCATAACAGCAGTACAACCTAGCAGAACTAAGGGTTAACAGCTCCGTAACTTCGCTGCAACTCAGACATCTCTGTTCAGCACTATGTTGTATTCTGTATGTGCTGTATTTTGAAAGCACATTCATTTCTCCATAACCATTTTATACTGTTTTCATTATAATTCAAGCAGAAAAGTTAGATGCAGGCTCTGAGAAACCAGATAACTTGTGCAGAAGGCGAGATGAAACAATCAGAATGGTGCATTATGTCATAAAAGCTTGGCTTGGTTGCAGTAATATGGGTCAAATGTGATGACCTTACAATGATTAGCATCTCACTTTGCCTGTGAACATGTTGCTGTGTGAAAAATGATGTGCTGTTCCCCACACAGGTGAGAGTATGTGATGCACTGCAAAAGGATATACATTCATCCTGAAATGGATGTAAGAAACATAAATGAACAGATCTAAGTTGTAGCTCAGAAATTCCAGCTACTGACAAGGCAGCTCCCAGCAACCAGGAATGTTTAGCACATAATCTGATGTAAGCGAGTAAGACCCAGCATCAGATCTTTTCTTCAGAACAGGGAGGGCAATATTTCTACAGCTTCTGACCCTCTGCTTTACCCAGTGAAGTATCCTTTCCGTAGTTTCCTCACAAACTTGAACTGAGCAAGACCATTCCAAGGACACACAGGAAAGGCTGATGCAAAGAGAAATTCTGTTTAAGTAAAAAGAACAGTCTATTTCCTCTTTTGTTTTATTATTTTAATTCTTATAATTAAGCAGTTATTTTACCATTTTCCTTTCTCAAAAGTTTGCAAATAAACACTTAATATCAGATCAAGCTACTAAAGACAGATTTAGGAAAGGCTTGAAGTGAAAACCTTCAAATTATAAAGTTCCTAATCTAGCTAAAACTGTAGTTTTCCCAATGCATTCAGGGAGCTTTTGCACACTCAAAGGCCATCTAGTGACTAAAGTTAACAATCACATGCTTTTGACACGGCAATATTCAAGTCATACTGCTCATCAAACATGCAACAGACCCGTTCATTAATACTAAAGAACAGGAAGCATCTGAAGTATGAAAGTACAGTATAGTTTGAAAATAAACTTTTCCATTCTTTTCACCCAAGATCAGATTTTTCACTGTTTTTTCCTTTTTCCCAAGTAACAAGAACTCAAGAAGCAGTATCAAAATCATGCTAATAAGTTAAATATAGTGTGCAGTGCTTGTGTAGTGAGGTTTTGAAGTTTGCACACGGTTAAGTGGTTAAGTCTACATCAGCACCGTCTTCAAAATTTACTGCACCAACACAGCGGATAGAAAGTAAATCACAGATACCTACATTATTCATAAGACAGCTGGTGGAGGCAGCTGAACTATACACTGCATGCTCCAAAATTCTAGTTATTTATTAAAATGGTCCACAAGAAAAAACCACAGAGATGAATGGCCCTATGTGCTTGGCATATCCCAAGATGAAAACAATCATCTGCTGAGCTTGCAGCACATGACAAATGACAGCTCTAATACATATGTGCAGAGAAGAGGCTTGGGAAAAAATGGAAATGAGATAGAAATGTGTCATCTCTTGTACTTTTGGCTATACTTATGATCAGACTGAGACACTCTTACAAAGAGGACATAACAGATTCTGATTTCTAGTTTACAGGTAAAAATCTGGAGATACCCACAGGCAAAGGAGACTCAGCATACACTCTCCTTTGGCACCAGAAAATGCCTTAAGATTAGATAACATAGTCCAGCTACAATTCCTGTTTCAGAAAATGAGAAAGGGACTGCTTGGGCTTAATCAAAAATGACTAAAGTTGAAACAACCCAGGGACATTGCACTTACATATACAAAGGGATATGACAGGTTTGAGAGCTTTGGCCTACACTGTTAAAGACAAAATGGATCAATCACTTTTTTTCCGCCAGGCAGAACATTCTGATAGAATATTTATGAGGTCCCAAAAGACATGTGGTGACAAGTCAAAGTTTTGCTCTTGGAATAATGCAGTGCTCGTGTGAATTTGGTAAAAGACCATGGCAAATGATTAGTTCGGCATATATGCTAAATGAACCAGCTCAGCAGGCAGAATCTTATCTTTTAGTCTCTTCTGATACTACGACTTCAGTAAATTTCATAGGATAGTATAAGCAAGTTTTCTTTAAAAATTAACTACTTCTCTTCTTGCAACACTTATTTCATTGAGTTCTTGAGAACACAGGAAAATTTAACACCAGGTCTGAATTTCTCTCTTGATCAGTCCCTGCAAGCAACTCTCACTGTCCACAACTATACTCCTTTGAAAGAGCGCCATTCCAGAAACCATCATGGCATTATCTATCATCCATCTATCTATCTATCTATCTATCTATCTATCTATCTATCTATCTATCTATCTTGCTTTTCTTTCACCCTGCTGAGGTACCAGTCTCTCCCATTGTATGCCTGACTCTGCCCAGTAACTCACCTGTTCATGGAGTTTGCCTGAGCAAACCTTCTGGCTCATGGTCTGGAAAGGAGACATGTTCTTATTCTACTATCATACTTTGACCAGCTTTTCTTTCCTTGTCTCAACTTGGCTCTTGTTTGACCCCTTTTAAGACTTCTGTGATCCTTTATTGGACTTATCTAAAATGGTCCACTCTGAGGTAGATTTGAATAGGTGAAACACAGAGTAAATAAAAGACACTGATGCAGAAGTGATTGTTTCGGACAGATAGCAAAAAACCCCTTTAGTTTGTGCCTGGGTATGATTACCATGGTGTTTTCATATATGTCATGTGTTAATGCAAACATCAGATGTATGAAATCATGAAAATCATTCCCTCTACAGGTTTCTTCTGTTCTGCTTTTTATGTTTAACTTTCTCATGGGAGAAGCATGCAGAACCTATATTTCATATAGGTTTTAACTGAATATCTTCACTTCTCTAGTTACAGAATGCTGCCGAATTTAGTCTTCTGAGATAATTAATTGTCCACAGACTTCGTAAAAGAACTGTTCAGACAACTCCAATATTCACAAAACCTGAAATTTACAAATCACCAGATCTCTGTGGAGAGGTAAAAGATCCTGTTCGAAATCTGTCCCAGAAGCTTCCAACAACTAAAATCATAATTACGTGCTTCTTGTAGGCAACATTAGCTAATTAATCTGACTTAATAGTTTTTTCACGCAGCAATCAGAACCAATTTCAGGACTGAATTTCAGTTTATTAAAAATAATAATTATTACAGTTAATAATCACAAGTAAACTAACTTAATGTGAGATTTGTGAGGGTAGAGCATCATTCCTATCAACCAATTTTTCATCAATATCCTTGTCTTCTGTTCTGGCACACTGCATACATGTCTTCCGTATCAATTTACAGGGGGGCAGGGAAAAAATACGACATGTGAAATAATATGAGGCAATTACTGGACTGTGGTGATGACCTTAAATGCTCACGTGAGACTGTTTTACTTGAAAACATTTTTGTGGGTTTATGTGTACAACCTACACAAAATTTAGGCTCCCTTTAATTAGCAAATCTAAAACCAGTTAGCAAGAAATTGTTCACTGATTTGGCTTACTTCAGGTTTGGTATTGTATCTCCTTTTCGTGAAACACTGGGAAATAGGATCAGGCAACATCTCCCCTGTTAATTTTGGAGGCTGTATTTTGGAAGAAAATATATTATCCCAAGGAACTCCTTCATAAGGTCTAGATCAACAACACTAAAAAAAAAAAAAAAAGTAGAGAAAAAGCTCCCATGTAATCATTAAAGAATAACATTGGCAGCTAGATAATAAGGAATACGTGATGTAGACGTAGAAAGTGACAAAAGTGTAGACTGCTTTTTAAGTGGGAAATGAAAAGCCTGGGATTATATGCTGCTTACCGCGGAACAAGTAGTTATGGCACAGTTTCACAGGATTATCTTCCTTAAAATGCTCTCACTCACTAAGTGGAAGAGGTAGCTTCTCCTCCAATAAGCTTACAGAGGTGAAGGGTTTTATTTTGTCTGAATTTGAATAATCAGTTAACTGAGATGAGACATAAGCAGAGACTGGGCACCAGTCACATCACGCCTCTAACAGGTGCTGAAGGCAGATGTACAGCAAGCCCTTTTGGAAACTCCAGTTTCTCTTCACTGTCTACAGGGGAAGTGGAGATGAAAGGCACAGACTGGGTGCAAGCTTCTAGATAACTAAAATTCATGAGATGAATCCTATGCTAAATGCCATTAAACAGCAGAAATTCAGATTTCTAGAAAATTTTTTGTAGTCTTATATGTTCTGCTACCGAAAGGTGCTTAGTAGCAAAAAGAAGATGAAAAAATGAAGCAAAACAAAAGCAAAAACTGTTTTAAAAAGAAATAGTAGATCAATTTTAGTATTTGACTTGAAGACATTCTGCATTGTTTTGACCATTTATATTTTAAAATTTGGAGTATTGACTTTAGTGGGCCCAGCAACAGTTAATGCCAAACAAAAGATTTTCAAATAACTCTTCCAGATACTTTCACTTGATTCTTTGGTTAATTACTCTATTTCTCTTTATATATGGAAGATAAACATAACCTATTACCATTACTTCTTGTCTCTCTTTTAGTCTTTTGAAAGAAAAGGCTACAAATGACCCCCTGAAAACTACTTGTAACTAAGCATAAACCCCACCAGTTTATATTGGAGAGGACATGCGTGGCAAAATAAGCAAGAGAAAAAAACCTAAGTTGTTGAATCTACAAAGAATCACTCTGCTACTGGGCAAGTGAAAAGCAAATGCAAAGTGAAATATATTCACTTTGCAAATGCAAAGTGAAATACATAGGCATGATAAATATCTAACCCTTAGTGAAACCACAGTTGTTTTATCCAATGGCACTCAGCCTTAAAGAGATTATTTCAAGATTTTACATTATTTCCAGATGACCTATTAGCTTATTAGGCAGTTACATATTTCAATTTTTTATGGGTATTTAATAGCATAGATGTTTCTGAGCATACTATAGGCCATTTTTCACAGAATCACAGAATAGTCTAAGTTGGAAGGGACCCTCAAGGATCATCAAGTCCAGTTCCTGGCCCTGTACAGGACCATACCCAAGAGTTACACCATGTGCCTGAGAGCATTGACCAAATGCTTCTTGAACTCTCTCAGGCTTGGTGCTGTGACCACTGCCCTGGGGAGCCTGTTCAGTGCCCAACCACCCTCTGGGAAAAGAAAGTTTTTCTAATATCCAACCTAAAGCTCTCCTGACACAACTTCAGGCCATTCCCTCGTGTCCTGTCACTGGTCACCACAGAGATGAGATCAGTGCCTGCCCCTCCTCCTCTCCCCATAAGGAAGTTGTAGACTGCAATGAGGTCTCCCTTCAGTCTCCTCCAGGCTGAACAGACCAAGTGACCTCAGCCACTCCTCATACGGCTTCCCCTCCAGAACCTTCACCATCTTTGCTGCCCTCCTTTGGATGCTCTATAATAGTTTAATGTCTTTTTTATATTGTGGCACCCAAACCTGCCACCAGCACTCAAGGTGAGGCCACCCCAGTGCAGAGCAGAGCAGGACAATCCCCTCCCTTGCCCGGCTGGTGATGCTGTGCCTGATGCCCCCTAGGACATGGTTGGCCCTCCTGGCTGCCAGGGCACTGCTGACTCATGTTCAACTTGCCATCAACCAGGGTCCCCCTGTTTCCTTTCCATGGCATTGCTTTCCAGCATCTCATTCCCCAGTCTGTTTACACAACCAGAGTGCAGATTCCGTCACTTCCTCCTGTTGAATTTCATATGGCTGGTGACTGTCCAGCCCTCTAAGTTTTCAAGGTCTGAATTTCCTTAAATAGTTCATTTGTTTTTTTTCAAGTTGCACTTTTTTTTCCTCTTTACTTTAGATGTTGTTGCCTCTGATTAAACTTTCTTCTTTCTTCTTTCTCTTTCTCCAGGCAGGTCAAAAGTTTTAACTCACCGAGTACCTAAGTGCTGCCTACGGTCATTTTCTATCATTACTTGAAATGTAGAAGAGGCTAGAATCCTACCTTGAGATACCTCTCCCTCAGTGTGCTGCTTAATACTGCATTACTCCTGGATGATTACTTCTCAGGGTAATGATTACTCTGGAGAAAATGTTTATTGCTTCAGCAGAGGAACCACTGGGAAAGGAACTCTTTATACAAAGGCCACAGGGAAATTAATATAATGTGAACACAATTATTTCAGTAAGTTCTGCATAAAATTCTTCAACTGAGCCTCTTAAAGAAACAGTAGAAGAAAAATAAGATCTTCACATGGATAAATAATTGGTTAGAAGATCACAGAGAGAAGGAAGGGTCAAATGATCAGTTTTCCAGGTGGAAGAGATCAGTGGTAGAGAGACCTTCAGATAACCCATTTGGGCCTAGGATGTTTTTGCCTAACATATTCACAAATCAGCTGGAAGTAGAGAGTTGGAATGTAAGTGATGTGTTCAAAAATCAAATGTATATATTCATGAAGGCAAATCTGTGAATCCATGACTAGTAACTAGAAACACACCATCTCCTGATCATGATTCCCTGATCAACAAATCATCACATGATAGAAAAATATTTGGAGGCAAGATGATGACTTTACTATCTGCAGTCTTGGATGAAATACTGGACTAGGTGGGCTTTTGGAGAAACCCAAAAATCTAGTAAGCAGCACTTAGAGCATAAGCAGGGTATCAGACCTAGCCAGCATGGGTTTAGGAGGGGTAGGTCATGCTTGACCAACCTAATCTCCTTCTGTGATCGGGTGACCCACCTGGTGGATGCAGGAAAGGCTGTGGATGTTGTCTATTTGGACTTCAGCAAGGCCTTTGACACTGTATCCCACAGTAAACTCCTGGAAAAGCTGGCAGCCCATGGCTTGGACAGGAGCACTCTTTGCTGGGTTAGGAACTGGCTGGATGGCCGGGCCAGAGAGTGGTGGTGAACAGTGCTGCATCCAGCTGGTGACCAGTCACTAGTGGTGTCCCTCAAGGGTCTGTGCTGGGGCCAGTTCTGTTCAATATTTTTATTGACCACATGGATGAGGGTATCGAGTCTCTCATCAGTAAATTTGCAGACGACACTAAGCTGGGAGTGTGTGTCGATCTGTTGGAGGGTAGGAGGGCTCAGCAGAGAGACCTGGAACTGCTGAATGGATGGGTTGAGTCCAATAGGATGAAGTTTAATGTGTCCAAGTGCCGAGTCCTGCATTTTGGCCACAATAACCCCCGGCAACATTATAGGCTGGGGATGGTGTGGCTGGACAGTGCCCAGGTGGAAAGAGACCTGGGGGTACTGGACGACAGCCGACTGAACATGAGCCAGCAGTGTGCCCAGGTGGCCAAGAGGGCCAATGGCATCCTGGCCTGTATTAAAAACAGCGTGGCCAGCAGGAGCAGGGAAGTCATTCTTCCCCTGTACTTGGCACTGGTGAGGCCACACCTTGAGTGCTGTGTCCAGTTCTGGGCACCTCAGTTCAGGAAGGACGTTGAGACGCTCGAACGTGTCCGGAGAAGGGCAACAAGGCTGGTGAGGGGCTTGGAACACAAGTCCTGTGAGGAACGATTGAGGGAGCTGGGGTTGTTTAGCCTGCAGAAAAGGACACTCAGAGGTGACCTTATCACTCTCTACAACTTCCTGAAAGGTGGTTGTAGTCAGGTGGGGGTTGGTCTCTTTCTCCAGGCAGCAACTGACAGAACGAGAGGACACAGTCTTAAGCTGCGCCAAGGGAGATATAGGTTAGACGTCAGGAAAAAGTTTTTCATGGAAAGAGTGGTTAAGTACTGGAATTGTCTGCCCAGGGAGGTGGTGGAATCACCATCCCTGGATGTGTTTAAAAAAAGACTGGGTGTGGCACTCGGTGCCATGGTTTAGTTGAGGTGTTGGGGCATGGGTTGGATTCGATGATCTTAAGAGGTCTTTTCCAACCTGGTGATTCTGTGATTCTGTGATCTTCTCACAACAGAGAAGCTCCTGTCTGCTGCAGATGTTTTATATACCACAGCTTATCTATCTCAAAGGCTAGTTCCGTCTCCTTTTTTTACGTTCATCCCAGACACAGTGGAGAAAGCGACTGTAGAATTTGCTTGCAAAATGCCTTACTGATCTGTCTTTCACCACAACTTCCCCAAAAAACTTAGCTGTAGAATGTCCTGGTATTGGTATCTAGAAAGTTTAGCAACTTATATCACATGCCTGAGTGCTGGTAGTTGGGCTCTGAATCATACAGCTAAAATCTGGAATTTGTTTATGCAGTCTCATTAAAAATAGTACCAAAAACTCATCTACTTTTTATATCGATATTTACACATTTGTAGTTAATACCTTAGCATCACAGGAAAACTTGTAAATGCATACTAGGTTTGGAAGAACACTTACACCACTTCCTTAAGAAATTTATGCTGCACTATATCTGTTTCAAGGTTGCTCCCTGGGTTCAGTTTGACTTTTCCTGACAACTTATGTGGAGTCAGCATTTCAGTCTAATGGTAAACTTCGCCCAACAAAATAACACCAGAAAGCCACCAGACAGTTTCTATCTGCTTCCTGGAACTACTGTCCATTTCAGACCACTTTCTTGACTGTAACTCAGATTACTGATTTGATGGCACTCAGTTTCAGATTTTGTCTGTGTTCATTTCAGGTGTGTCTCTATGTGCCAGAGTATCTCTGTCTCTGCCTGCTTTTCTTTGCGTTAGAAAAATTAATGGGCAGATAGAATTGCTTATCTCAAATCTTCTTTCCCCTTCACTTTTCCAGCAGCTTGCAGAAAAAAACCAGCTGAACAGTTCTGATTGATGTCTGAGGTCTAATTTTCATATGTAAATGAAGAACACAGTAAATGAGAAATAAGAGTGAAAATTACATGGTATGGGCAAGAAAAAAAAGGAAAATAATATAGTCTATTTTTTATCCCTTGTGGTTTCTTGAGTTCTTTAGGGTTCTATCATATGGCTGCAGTAAGCAAAAAGTGATTTAAAATGCAAAGTTTGAAGACAGAAACTGGGAACCAAAACCACTGCCAGAATTAATGGCACTTAGAGACTTTTTGGTGACAATAACGTGTATAAAGTATCGCTAACTGTGCAGTAACTGCACCACTTAATAGCAAAATGGAACTAGGAGTTTATTTACATTTCCCTATCTTGTTCTAAGAAATGCCTTCCCTCATCTATGAGCATGTAGTGTGAGACACCATAAAATTTTGTTCTAGTTGTAATGAGCTCTATGAAAATCACTGAAATTAATTCAAACATATTGATAATTGCTAATTATGCTAATAATGTGCTAATTATGTCTACCCTTATAAGCCCTGGGCAGGTATTTCTGCTTTCCACAATTTTTATCAGAAAATTCTGAAACCATCAAGCCAATTTTACTTTATGTTATAAGGAGTGAGTTTCCGTTTTGGTGCTACAATCACTACAAATTGATCAGACTCAGATTTATGCGTAAGACATTGATATAAAATAAGAGGGTAATATGGTACCTTGATCAATATGTGATGGCAGTCTTGAACAACTTCTGTTCTCTGATCAACTAGATAGTGGAACAGGTCTCTAAATATGCTGCACTGCAACTTGTCAGGAAATACTAAAATATATAGAAATATCCAGGGGATTTCCTGACTTTGGAGTGATTTGGGTTTCTTGGTTTGCATTAAAGAAGCTGTTCATTAGAACTATGATAAATAACTTCACAATTTACATAAATAGATTTTTAAAAAAACACTAATTACCCTCAAAATTGTTTTGGGTTTTTTCAGCATTAGAATTCTCATTAGAATTTGCCTACTGGTACCTCTTTGCTACAGCAGGGACAATGAATCATACAAACACTCTACTATAGTTGTTATATTCAGTTCAAATATCCAGGACAAATGTATTTTATAAGATTGTTCCTTTAGGACCCTGGGGAATGGAGCTCAGAAACTCATTTTATTTATTTGTTAAGCACCACCAATTTCTTTGATGACTGAAAAAAATAGTTTGCTTTACCTCTGAGTCACACCCTGGACTTCCACCTTCTGTCTTGGCTGGTTTCCTCCAGGAGGTCTCCCATGGTCAGGCTGGACTCTCTCACCTGTGATGGGGACACTGGTGAGGTTTCCTATCACTGTAGCTACCAGGGATTCAATAGCTCCTCCAGCACTAGGCTGCTGCTCAGCATCTGCTGCTGGACTCACAAAACCTGAGCGGGCATCTATTAAAGGCACAACGTCCTGGTGTGGAAATAAAAGGTGATTTGCCCCTACTGGAGGTGTGAACAGATAGAATTTAAGGAAATAATTACTGTTTTCTCTTCAAAGCTGGCAAAATCATGATTGCTCTCAAGACCCCTCAAAACAGGCATGCACATCTTCTTCAACAGGCTCTGATACTGTTGGTGATTACCTTGTTAACTGGTTCAACTGACAAGGCACACTTTTTGAAGGCACTTGCCTGCCTTTCAGGTCCATCAGAAAACAGTAATTCTCTTCTATTGTCCTTATGTGGCAGTAAACTTAAAAGATGCAACTTGCTCCTGTTTCTTCAAGATTCCGAAGTCCCAGCCAATAAATCACGGTAAAACTAGAAGTCGTTCTCCAGAAAAAACAGTGCATAGAAGAGCATGGCAGTGTTTAAGTACTGAATTCTTTCCTGAAAAGAGATTTATCAAGTATGGTACAGAAAGAACAGGGCCATTGAATGCTCAGATCTTTTCTGTTGCTTGGTAATGATGAAAAACACCTCATAATGAAATTTCTCCTGTTATGAAATCTAGTTCATGCCTACCCCTGTAATGTAGTCCTTCAAAGGGACACATATAGGAAATTAAAGTGACAGCTGAGAAAGTTTTATACTCAGTATGGGCACTGCAAGGCTAAGCCAACACTCTGAAAACACAGAACTCTGTCTGATACATCCTGTGTCCACTATCTATCATAACTGTACATTTACCTGAGTGAAAAGAAACTTCCAAAATTTGACTTCTACCAGTAACAAGCCTTTAAAACGCCATACTGGTGTCTAAATTTACTGACACTCAGTAACTTCCATACCAAATATAGTCAGTTTTACACTAGAAATTACATTCAGTGGTGTGGATTGACTTTTTCCTCCATACCTTCTTACTTCCTCCTGGAAAGCTGTAGAAAGAGATGACAGGAAAGATAAGGACATGGGACCCAGGTAAGGCACAGGATGGAAGACATCACAATGACTCATATTTTGTTGCATTCAACTAGTAGAATGAACTGCAATTTAAACTGTCGTGGATTTTGTTGACAGAGATTCTATCCATTTTATCCTGGTATGTGAATTTGCCAAGGAAGGCTGAATTATTTCTACTGTCAACATTCTAAAGTGATCCATGCTTAAAGAAGCACATGGATGAGTTGGTCGTGTGTCCAAGCTAGTCCTATCTGCTGTGTCTGCCTTTTATTTTGCTTCAGGATTCATGTGGATCAGTCTTTTTGATTCTTTGACATAAACAGCAGTTTTCATTCTCTGGAAAAGTAACAATATACCAAATCTTCCAATAAAGTGATGTTTTTCTGTCAGACTTCATTTGCTTCCCAGCTAACTCCTCATGTCCCACCCCTCTTCCCCCTCCCTCCACCTTCCAAAAAATCCCTTCTCTACTCCAGCACAGATTCTAAATACTCGAATGCCACAGGAACATGCAAATGTCTCGGATTCCAGACACTTTAACTGTCTTTTTGTAGCAGCGCCATTAAGACGGAGCAGCAGAGCTATGGATGCCCACGACAATGTCTGGTTTAGCACAGTTCCCTCGCCCTGCAGCCGAAACTTCTTCGGTTGCTTTTTGCAAGGAGCAGCTGCAAGGGAGTACGAGGCCGGTTCCCCGTGCCTCTGGCCGGGTGCAGCCCGCGCTGCCGCCAGCCTGGCTGGTCCAGGGGAGCTGCCCCTGGAGCGGGGACGGGTTGCGATCAGTTAATTAAACCCAGCGGTGGGGCGATTTCGGATGCCGCCGCTGCGGCAGCAGCAGCAGATGTTTCCCCGGGGTTTGAGGATGTGAAAGCCTCTACTCCCCTCCCCTCCCTTCCCCTCTCTTCCCTGCTTTCGCCAGAGATGCAAGCGCCGAGCTGGGCACTGCGGCCGGGAAAGCCCCGCGCCGCCCCCGCCCGGGCAGCTCCAGGGCAGGGAACCACGATGTGCCCCGAGGTGCCACCTCCCGGCCCACCGCCTCCTCATCCTCCTCCTCTTCCTTCTCCTCCTGCCCACCCTCCTGCAGGCAACCCACGCAACCTGTTCCAGTGCCTGACCGCCCTTTCAGTGAAGATATATTTCCTAACATCCAGTCTAAACTTCCCATGGTGCAGGTTGAAACCATTTGCTCTGGTCCGTCACTAGTTACTTGGGAGCATCCTCTCTGCAGCCTGGTAGTCTTAAGTTTGTGTTGCTGTCTGGGACATGCTGCTCCATAACACAGGAGCTTTACCCTGCGGGTTTTGTTTTACACCTGCCAGTGCTTTACCCCCCTACGTTCATCCAGTGGGATTAAACTTGTTTTCCATGTGTGAATTTGCAGATGGATGTAGGAAAGCTGAAGGGTTATCTAATTTGAATTTTTTTTCCCCCACAAGAATGAGCAGTGAGTGCTGGAGAGAGGGGTGTTTCTCCTTCCCATGTGCCAAAGAAGCTGCATGCCAGGGTGGGGGTAACAGTCTCTACTTCCTAGTGAGGTTTTGAAATTTGAATATAGGAAATTGCTTAGGCTTTCTGGTAGTATTAAACTAGGTTTTTAATTTGTACATTAGCATACATACATGCTGGATCTTCTTATTCTATGGTCTGGTTGTGATCAAAGATAAAGTTCAAAGTTCTACTCTCCAACAAAAAAGGGAAACCCATATTTTACTACACAGCCACTAAAACATCAGAGTATTTCTTGTGTCTTTGGTTTGAGTAGGCATAATAGACATTTTCTGCTCCAAAAAAGACACCTCAATTTTATTGCCCTGGAGTGTTATTAATATAATCTGGATTTCAGACTGATGTAAAGAACATGAGGTTTTTAATTTTGGTTTGTTTATTAGTTGTTTATTTTTATTTTTGGTTTTGTTTTGTTTTTTTTTTTGCTTACTAATGCTGACACTTTGGCATGCTGGCACAGTTTTGGCACTGTATTTTACCTTAACTGATTAATTAAACATTTTGAGGACAATGTGGAGCATGCTTGTTGAAGAGTCTTAATTACATTTGAGTTTTCTGAACCATCTGAAGGAAATTTCCATCCTACTGAAAAGATACTACATTTTTAACTTTGGCATGCTACGTGACAAAGAAAAGTTTCTTTTTGAACTTCTGAAACACATGAATGGTGTAATTGTCAGAAAGAAAATATAAAGACCCACTTGCAAAACATAATATAGTTCAGATCTTACAGGCTTTTTGTCTTAAGGGTTACACTTAAATGAGACAGATTAGAAACTGAAATTATTTCTCCTATATGACTTTAACATGACAAGTAGTAGAAATGGTAATATTTCTGCACAGCACTTACCATGAATAGGCAGTTTAGAAATGCCAGCTGTCATCAAAATATTTGGATCTAGAAAACCACGTGACTATTAGCATGATTGAGAAAAATAATTTAAGTACGTAGAATTGTTATTTATATAATCTTTTAGTACAGAAATCTCTTTACAAAAACTTTCTCAAAATATAATTACTTTGAAAAAACTTTTAGCAGTTACCATGACTTAAATCTTTTCCTATCACTTTATAGAATTTTCATTTTCAAATAAATGAATTGAAACTATGCCAATTGAACATTATAATAATATAGCATTTTATGAATTAATAAATTGACTGTTTAATTATTTAAGGCTCATTCTACACTGTTTCCTGCCAATGCAAGATTCAAACTAAATTTAATTTTCTGATAAATTATTGTGAAGATGCTTGATTTTGAAACTCTACTGCTGATTTTAAGGCTAAAAGATTCAGAATAAAATATTTTATGAAATGTACTTGATGTGAAATTTTAAGGGGGTGAATGGCATTACCTTTCAATTCAACAGGCATAGGAATAATGTTAATTTGGTGTAATACACCCTGAATCCTCCTTTGGGCAACAAGCAGGAAGACACCCCTCTTTACCTGAGGCTGTGGAGCAGGAAGATTTGTTTTTCTGTGTTTTTTTTCCAATCCACCTACTATTTCTCATCTTGAATTGAGACTCTTCTCCAATATGCAGAACCCCTTAGAAATACAAGAGCTCAGTTTCTCTGTGTTTAAGTAGTATCTGTACTGCTGCCCAAGCAGATTTTAAATTCATTGAACAGCATATTAGCATTTTACACTTGAATTTAACTCCCTGCAGGCTCTTTTGGCCTATTCCCGTGTCATAAATCAGTAGTAAAGCTGTTGAATTAACTCAGTCTGATTTTAAAGTTATGCAAGGAATCCTCAGACAACAGATACTTTACATATCAAATGTACCTTTTGGGGGCATGGTCTTATAAAACTGGGAGGTTTGAACTACCCTGGACTTGGGGGTGAATTACCCCAAACTTCTATGTGTCTGATAATGATGTAAACTATTTTTCTTCATTTGTGTTCCCTTGCAAAAGGAACTGTTGTTCACACTTTGTAGAATTCCTGTAAAAAATGCAAGCCAATGAGAAATCAGACTTTATGTATTTCAAGTGTATTTGGCTGATTAAAAAGCTTAATTAGGGAGTTAATTCAGAAATTCATTTATTTTTTCTCAAAAAGTACTGAAACAAAGGATTTTTCCCGCTACTTGTTAAGTACAGGTTCAGACAGAAGGGATGGAAAAATATATTTAATGACTTTAAAATATGGTTTAAGCAGTTCCCTTGTACTTCATTTTCGGTGGCTCTCTCTGTGGAACTTCTTGATACTTTTTTTTTTTCCCTATGGAAAGGGTGTGTTAACCTGGTCACATGCATTCTCAAAACAAAGAGAAGGAATGGGGAAATCATTTGTACTAGACACTGCTGCAGCAAGCACCATCTCAATTCCAAAGGATTTCCAGTAGAAAACCTAGAAAAAAGTCTTGAAAAAATTTTGAAAGTCAATCTCAAACGTGGGGAAAGGAGTGTTTGAGAGTTGGGATTCATATGTGGACAGGAAGATTTGGAGAGCAAAATGGCTGCTATGCAAGTGAAATGTGTATGCACATGAACGAGCATTTAAACTGACTTTCTCACAATCAATGCCATTGAAGATACTAAGAAAGTAAATCCAGAAGTTCTACAGTATTACCTTTGATGACTGTCTTGCTTTCACTTTTTCTAGTTCTTTTTATATAAACAGTTCAAGAGCTCCATCTTTGGGTTTAAGGTGTTATTGTAAAAAAAAAATATTTATTTTTGCATTGAGTAGTACCTAAACATCCTACAAGTTATGTACATCTGCTCAGACCTTGTCAGTTTGCAGTGCTTAACATTTCTAGATACATTTTATTCTGTTGTATTTTGATAAACTTTGAATACTCTCTTTTTAATACCGTTTTCAGTTCTTCTTTCGTTAACTTACTTGTTTTTAGTGGATTATGTTTTTCACTTTCAATTATGATACATAAATCAGTTTGACAGTTCATAAAATATTTATGGACCATGACAGAAAATAATGGCAGATGGAATTTTAAAACAGGCTGTTTTTCAGGTAGGATTTGTTATTTGTTAGAAATTAGTGTGCTTTTATTAAAATGAGAACATATGCTGATTTTTGTCAGGAAATCTGTTCATGTTCTTTTGGGAGCAGAATTTTAGTGAAAAATTAATTTTGTTCCTGCCAGTGCAGCAGAGTTCTAAAAGACTTAAATATTATGATGAAAAAAATTTAATCCATTTATTTTTCAATAAAAAGCCTCTAATTATTCCAGGAAGTCTTTGGGGGAAATAAAGTTATTTGAAAAATTTTGCTCCTCAAACAAAGTTGTGAAAGGGGCGCATAACAGAAAAATATCGTGAAGTAAATTAAACTGCTAATCACAGAAATCCACCATATATGAGATACTCTTATGAGTATCTTCTGTGTCCTTTTTTTCCTTCTCAAGTGAATTTTTTTCCCTCCTACTTTCTAAGTATTTTCAGTGGCATACTCTGCTGACATTCTGAAATGACAAGTACAGGCAGTCCCTTTAACTTACCCTGATTGTCTTGTCCTTAGAGCTGGAGAATTTGCCTTGATTCTGTTTTCCATTACAACACTGTAGAGAAGTACAATTGCAATTTTTATAACAGAAGGGGTGTCTTGATGATTACCCATTCTTGCTTAAATTATTGCTTAAATCAAGATAAATCAAACTCAAGTTGTGACTTGACCCCATATTTATTTTTGTCCCCAGCAAATATCTCAATCTATAACCAGTTCATGTAACTATTTATTGTTGCTTTTAGTTTTTGACTACTGAATCTAAGTTCGCAACAAGCACTGATCTGGTGCTACGTAATTATTTAGCCTGTCTTCATAAAATAATTGCTGCTGCTGCTATTTTCAGTATTTTATTGTTGCCTTTTGTATTTGAGACTTTCTCCTCCGTTGTTATTTACTTACTTTCCCAGATTTCTGCAAATGAATTAGAAATCACAATGCCTTAACTCCCCGTAACTCACTTTCTTTCCAAGCAGAAGGTGGAGACAAAGAACGCGAAATGCTGAGAGGGTAAAAGGTGTCCTCATCTTCCTGCTGGCTTCAGTTCTGCCTCTGAAAACTCTGTCAGAGAACCTCAGATCTGATTTGTACTGCCACCTGAACAAGATTTCAGTTTTCTTCCAGAGGCCTTGAATGTCTTGCAAAGCTCTGCAATCTTTATGAAAGTTTTAAATTTCTATTTAAAATAAATGCAAATTACAATAGAAATAAAATACCTTATATTTCATCTCATGAAGAAATTAAGAAGATCACAGTCATGACAGAACCCAAGTTCATTGCTTCATTGACGGTTGACGTATTTATTGGTTGACCTACTGACTGAGGGTATCAAGGCAGCCGAATTTTATCCACATTTTTGGCAGTGCTTACTCCCATTTTCCTCATTATGGACAGTCTTAATTTAAAATGTGCCAGGTCTTTCGTAAAACATGAATACATTTAAAACTAAATTTAAACTTAAGTGCTATTTAGAATAAGGGTGCTTTTTTGATATCAGGCCTTTGGCATTGTTCTTTGTTGCTGCAATGAGTCATGGCTGTAAAGATATTAATTGAGTACCCACTGAAGAAAACAACTATCAAAGAGTGTAGATTAACCTAAAGTATGCTGATTGTTTTTTCTTATAAATTAAGTAGTTGTATTAATGTCATTTTTCTGTCTTCCAAATTCATCTCTTTGAGAGTTTTTAAGTGTGGCACCAAGACAAAACAGCTGAAAAATAGTGGGATACGTTTTATTTCCACCAGGTTTTTTTTTAAATATAAAGCAACAAATTCAGTGAAAATCTTTTTAAAAGGAAAGGCCCTTCTTAATCAAATCCCTTGTTACTGAATGGTTTTAAATTGTTTTGAGTGTTTTGATTAATTAAAATTCTGGACTGACTGATGTATGCTTGATAGGCCATCCCACAGGATTTCTAAATTTTTTTTTTGTATTCCTTTGGATTCTTGCTCATCATTTTCATGAAACCAAGATAATTATTTTCTGCGATTGTTGTAACAATAACAATGTTTTGTGTACTCTTCTACCTGTCTCTAGGACTGTTTAATTCAAAATATTGCTTTCTTCCACTGTAGGTACTCCAATTCCATCTAACTTTTAATGGTGACAGACCCGGAAGCTTGAAGTTTATGTTATATTCTACAAAGTAAAAAAATAGGAAGAGTTAAGAATCTATTGCTTTCTAAGTTGCATGTATCTAACTTCAGAATACAAAGTTATCACTTATTTTTCTCATTAAACAAAACAATTACTGGAAAATCTGACAGTTAAATTTTTCTGTAAAGGTGAAACAATTCTGGGAAACAATTTAAAGATTTCTTTTAGTAGTTTGTAATACTATTTAATGTTCAATAATGGCTCTGAGTGATATTAAGGTTCATCCTATTAGCGTATTTTTTCTCTCTTCTTACTCTAATACCAGTAAAAATGACTGCTACTTGAATGACTCAGTGCAGTTTGAAAAGGTAAGATTTAAATGTTTTATCCCGACTCTGTTTCTAAACAATTTAGTATTAAGAAAGAATATTTTCACTACATCTGGGACAGACCATTGTGAGTATACACTGTGGCTTGGCTCCAGTGTTCTTTTGAGATGCAGGGCAACATCTCTATTTTGAGGTGTATTTTTCTTTTTTCCACACCAAAATTTGGTTAAATACAATCCTGCACTTCTTAAATTCTGCAGTTTTAAAATACCTGACATAAATGGTTTTTTTTTGGAACACTGTCTAATGTAAGGTAAATATTTTTATGATGGAGAAAATATGAACAAATAAGAACAATAGCAAAGAACTTTAATTAAAGAGTAAGACTTAATTTTGAAAGGAAGAAGAAAAAGTTGCAGATATTTTTTTCAGGGTGCATTTTCTATCAGATGCCCTTCTGTATCCTATGACACATGCTTACAAAACTGCCATGGAAATTTACAGTGGTATGATAGAATTTATCACCTTGGCAGGTTATGATGATAATGACACAACAATTTTGTTACTTATGGATACATAGGGTTTTTTTCCTGTTGCTTTAAGAGAGAACAAAGTGACTTAGAGGAAATAAAAAAAGATGTGAAGAGCGAAACAGGTGCAACATATAAAATTTTGCCCAAGTAAACTACTAATAAACCTTCTGGTTAGTAAACTTTCAGAAAAATTAATAAAGATTTTTGCAACGGAAAATTACTAATCAGATTGGGAAATGCATTAACATGTAGAATTCATATTAATTTTCATGCTTAATGGTTCAAAACTGAAACCTGTAAACAGCATTTATTTCCATGATATAATACTGTACAACTGAATGTGTATAATGTGCTCTTTTCTGCATTATACCGTACTGTAAAAAATCTGAGTATTAGCTGGGATGGACATACTTATTGATCTTCAGGGTATCAAAATTCTTTTTCAGAAAGATGACTCTAATGATGTCATTGTCTGAATATGCTAGTATGGCATGAAAACCCCAGATCATTGTTTCTACATGGAGTATGTTGGGTTACTTGTATATATGTTATTCTTCTCAAATAATAAGGATTGCTTAGAGATCATGACTGTCTCATCAACAATATCTTTCGAAGTCTGAGCAGGGAACCCAAGTTCTGCTTTTTTGTTTCCTTCTATGTATGTCTAAATTACCCTTTAGTGTGATTTCATTTTAAAAAAGGATAAGAAGAATTATGATTAAATTATAAGCCTGTTTAATCTCTTATTAATTTTACAATTTAGACTGTGAGTAATTCATCTTCTTACAAGGCAAATCCTATCCTAGTTGCCTTGCTCTTAGTCTGTGCTAGTGTCTATCAGAACTCTGTCCTCGGTCTGATATTTTCTTATTACACAATCTGAAATACCATTTATATCATAGTTGTTCTTCATTCTTAATCCTCTACATGCCAACCTTCACGCTAGAGCTTCTCTCATTTATGTGATTTCTATCTAATACTGCCCTGTGTTTTTGCTCTCAATCTGATAATGGACTTTGCCCTCTGATTTTTTAGCATTCTTTGCCTCAAAGTGTTTTTGTTTGTATTTAAGGCTGTGGGCAGTGTCGTAGTTTAAGGTGCTAATGTCCCTTTGGATGCATATATTCTGGTTATCTGAGTGCCCTGCACTGTAACTGATTTATTATGATGCCCAGTCTGTGATGCATGACAGACACAGTACCAGGAGTATTGTCATGTATCTGAGACTAATCTGATCTGACAGAAGAAAACCTCTGATTCACAATTAACAAAAATTGCCCGTTTCACTCCTCTGGCTTCTGTTTACTCAAACTGCAGTTTCATCTGTGTAAAACAGAAAACCATGGAGACCTCAGACTTCTTCCAGTTGACAGGGTTAAATCCCTTAGGGCAGATTGCTTGAGTAGTATCCCAAGTTGCTATGCCAACCTTGGTTCACTAGCAAAAAAAACTATGGTGGCAGGGATTCTTGGCTCTATGGCAACTTCAGGTGTATTGCAATCAGCAGCAGGAAGGCAAAAACCATTTCAGTAAGAGAAGAAAACTTGATGATTTCCTGATAGGTTTGGGAAAAAAAAATTCAAAAAATGTAAATCAAAGGACTTCATCTTCACCCACCACAACTAGGTAAATACCACAGAGACACTCCTTATTTTAGAGCTGTGATACATTCTTTTTTTCATTCAAAGAAAATATAAACAGACAAAAAGCTACGTAAAGTTTCTAGCTCAATAAATGTTTTCTGTGTAAAAAGATGAATTTCATCATTTAGCCTCCTTTTACAATGGCCATAATCCTCTCTACATAGTAAAAAGTATCTGGGTTTTTGTGTGACTACTGAGTCTTCTAATATCTGTTATAGCAAGTCTCCATAAGAGTGGGAAATTAGGATTCGTAAACCTTGCTTGATACATTATTTCATACTTTTTCATTGTGGTTGTAGGAAAGAAAAAATGGAATTAATGAATTGTGAATCAAGTTTTAGGAAAGGCTAATAAAATACCTCTTCTCGGGATGCTTTAAAATAAATAAATGCAATTGTTTAAGAGTATCTGCAGGAAGAGAGCCTATCTTTCATTGCACTATCTGTCAGAGTTAGAAAAACCAGATTCTCTTTCAGACACATTAGCTCTTGACACATACACACCCTAAGAAGGCGTTTCGTGCCCCAAAAGTCTGTCTAGCTATATTCATTCAAACATCATGACTACAGTAAAAGCCAGAAAAGTGCAATATGCACTTTCCTTTCTGTACCATTAAAACCCAGTTGTTTTTTGAACAAGCAGCTTTGTTCACAGATTGTTCCAGTCCACATATAGAGTAATTAAAAATTTAATACTGCACAAAATTTAATTTAAAATCACTGCAACTTTAAAATTAGCAAGTCATTTTTCTTTAGTTGGCATAGTGGCTCTTTTGTACTGAGATCTGGAAATTGTACTTTGAAGTTTTTGAGCAGCTGTTGGGCTGGCTGAGAATAAGAGGTTTTTAAAATATACTTTGGATGGAGGAAAAAACTCTTTGAAATAATTGCTTCTTAAGTTCGGGATCTTAGAGTTTTAATGCATAAACCAGAATTTTTGATGTTGTTCTAAGCAGCCAAATAGAACAAAAAAAGAGATAGTGTTTCAGTTTTTACTTCCAAATGCAAACGTTGGAATAGGTCTGTTCCAGCTGGATGAAAATGAACACAGGAATTTGGATTTGCAGGAAAGTAACTGCTTTTCATGCACACCGCCCCCTAATACACACATAGAAGGAATATATGTGTAGCAAGATTG
Source organism: Cnemophilus loriae (assembly GCA_013397755.1). Taxonomy (NCBI): domain Eukaryota; kingdom Metazoa; phylum Chordata; class Aves; order Passeriformes; family Corvidae; genus Cnemophilus; species Cnemophilus loriae. Next base: position 1,143,462 of record VZTF01002098.1, read on the forward strand.
TGACTGTCCTTTCATAGGACTGAAAACAGAGCATCCTAGAATTTTGTAAAACAAAGCAACTCAGCAACTGAGAAATTAAATACCTGCACTCAGCCTCTCAAGTACAAGTTAAACCCCAGATATTCTAAAACCTTCTATTGGTATATCAAACAGTTCTTCTGTGGATAGGAAAGAAAAGATAATCAGAAGAAATATGAAACAGCTTTTAGTAGATGTGTCTATCCGTATACTCATTTTATCCTTGTAACTGATACATGAGTTATTTGCTGATAAGACTGTCAGAGTCCTACAAAACAGAGTATGTTTCATTCTGAAGAAGCTTTTCAGTTAACTCCAGTTTATCATATATGTACATACGTATATATATATACACACACATATATGTTTTATACGTACATATATAAATAGATATGTTAATTTTTGTTTCTGTACATGAATAATTAATCACTGAATTTCCCTATTTGGACATCTTTATATATTACTTATTTAAATTTGAGCATGCCCAGTAGTTTCATCCAAATTTATGGTTTGGATTGATAGCTGTTCCTAAATGTTTGAAAATTCTGTTTCTGAAAAGCCCATCAGCATGATTGTGCTGTCATTTAATTTTGTTCTTATTGTATAATTTCAAAATACGGAAGTTGATCTACTGTAAAACTGCTCTGAATAAGAGATGGGGTGAAAGGATGGGGAGTAACTTCATTTTTTATACTGAAAGAACTGGAAGAAGAATCATCCTGTTGGTTTTAAGTTCAGTAAACAGAGAAACTAAAATATAGGAACATTAGCTTAAATACAATTATACAAAGTTAAGGGATTCATAAACCTTGCTTGATACATCATTTCTTATTTTTTTCAGTGGGATTTAGAATCCATAACATAGTTCTCACAGAAATAGCTCTTCTTTGCATCCTTTTTATTCCGGAGGGTCCTGGAAAATAGTCTAGCTTCCTCTCTCATCAATTTAAAAAGAACTTCAGTTTTAAAACACGCCAATTTCCACTGACTCCAGGGAACCTCTGAATTTGCTTTTGGTCCATGGTGCATGTGAAAAGCATCCCATGTAATACAGACATATTCACTGAATCACAGAATCACAGAATAATCTGAGTTGGAAGGGACCCACAAGGATCATCGAGTCCAACTCCTGGGCCTGCACAGGACCATTCCCAAGAATTACACCGTGTGGCTGAGAGCATTGTCCAAACATTTCTTGAGCTGTGTCCTGCCTGGTGCTGTGACCACTTTCCCAGGGAGCCTGTTCCAGTGCTTGACCATTCTCTGGGTGAAGAACCTTTTCCTGATATCTACAGCAAATGGAGAGGCTACATATAATCCCAAAATCCACAAGACAAGTTTACCTAAGAGAACTGCCAGAAGTCCATTTCTAGTTTTGTTTTTCTGTCTCTTACAGTAGCATATAAAGGATTGCTAGGGGAAAAATGTAACAACAGGCCAAAAATGGAATAAAGTTTTCACGGTGTTGACTCTTGCTCTTGGCAGTCTGCAGTTTAGAGACATCCTGAACCAGAGGTTGCATCAGGACCATCCCATTTAATAGTCTCTGACATTACTTCTATATTTTTTAACTGTTCTTTAAAAACAAAACTCTGACAAAAAAAACCCCAACAACAAACCAACAAAACAAACCCCCCACCATTCAAATATGTATAACATTAAAAAACAGTGGTTTTGGTTTGCTTAAACTTCTTTACTTTTCAATGGGTACCCCTACTTTCTATATCACAACAAATGCTGAAAAATTGTTCCCTTAACTCCCTTCCTCATTTAGTTTCACAGTTCACAGCACCACAGAATCACAAAATAAGCTCAGTTGGAACTGACCCTCAAGGATCATCAAGTCCAACTCCTGGATCTGCACAGCACCATCCCCAGTCATGCCACGTGCCTGAGAGCATTGACCAAATGCTTCTTGAACTCTCTCAGGCTGGCATTGTGACCACTGCCCGGGGGAGCCTGTTCCAGTGCCTTCACCCTCCGGGTGAAGAACCTTTTCTAATATCCAAACTAAACCTCTCCTGACACAACTACTTTCCATTCTCTCAGGTCCTGTCACTGGTCACCACAGAGATGAGATCAGTGTCTGCCCCTCCTCTTCCCCTCACAAGGTAGACTACAATGAGGTCTCCCCTCAGTCTCCTCAGACTGAACAGACCAAGTGACTTCAGCTGCTCCTCATACGGCTTCCCCTCAAGGCCCTTCAGCATCTTTGTTGCCCTCCTTTGGACACTCCAAGAGCTTAATGTCTTTTTTATATTGTGGCACCCAAAACTGCACACAGGACTCGAGGTGAGGCCGCCCCAGTGCAGAGCAGAGCAGGACAATCCCCTCCCTTGCCTGGCTGGCGATGCTGTGCCTGATGCACCCCCAGGACAGGGTTGGCCTTCCTGGCTGCCAGGGCACTGCTGACTCATGTTCAACTTGCCATCAAACATGTTGAATAATATATAACGTGATTCACATCACAAACCTGTTCACTTGTCTCACTGAACCTGCTGCAGAGAAGTAACATGGAAAAAATGTTAGATTTCAGGGAAGGGTGGATACCCTAGTCACTTTAAAAATTTTGCTTTAAAAATAAATCTGTATGTGGACCCAAATTCAGCTGAGAAGGCAGTATTCATTTAGAAAATCCCACGGAACGAGGCATTTTAAGTTTGATTTCTTTTATAGAACTGGGGGGAAAAAAACACATAAACCAGCAATATAATAGGCTCATGATTACATGATCCGAAAGGAGATTCCTTACACACAGACATACCATTAAAATAATTAATGGTTTCCATGTAGAAATTCTGATCTTTTCTGGTATATGAAGCAATCACTGTTTTAGGTAGGATAAAAATTCTATAATAAGGTCAGTGACTCAGTCCATCAGAAGAACACTTTTCTTTTCCATTGCTGCTGATGTACTTTGAAAAAATATTTCTGATCAGATCCCTTAGCTGGATTTCCAAGCTTTGTCTTTTGCAGACTTCTTGTCATTTTTGCAGTTCAGTAACATATAAGCATACCAAAGCTGTCCTTTATACATCTTAAAGGTGTTCCAGCCATCAGTCAACTGACAGTATTCTTGCTTTTGGCCCACACAGGACAGTTGCATATGTCAAGGATCAGAACTACAGTTCTTAAATCTTTGCAGTTTTTCTGACAATGTTCATCTATCTATTAGCTACTGCAGCATACAGGAGAAAATGACATCTAGTTCGCAGACTAAAAATCAAACCACCATCAAAAAAAATGAAGGACAGTGTACCATTATTGTAAGAGCCTAGGCAAATATGGAATCCCAAATCATTCTTGTTAAAGAATTTTCATTTTCTTTTTAATAGTGCTCCTTTTTACTAGCGCTTCAATTTTTTTAAAACACAATCATCTATATAACAAAATTAATTAAAAGTTTAATAGTTTCTTGTGGAACAAAGTTGTCCCATATTGTCCTGCAAAGTATGTAAAGAGATGCACTTCAATTGTGCTATTTTTATTCCTCAATATCTTAAAATCACAAACCAAGAAAACCAGCATGTGTCTACAGTAATATGTTGTTTTGAATAGGAGTGTGACTTTGAAATGAATTGCTTGATTGTACTCACTTACCACATTTTGTTTGGATCATTGTCTGGCTTCTTGAGTGCACAAACTGGATTCATTTTGGATGCAGCTTATTGGAGAGGTTTGCTTCAAGAAATATGTGCTCAGCCTTTAAAACCAGATTAGGACTGGTCTGAACTAAAAGCCCTAAGATGTGTGTAATACAGATATTTCACTGATTTTTTTTCAGTCTAAAAATATGCTGCTTTTTCATCACACTAATTGTCTAAGCTTGCATTGCCTACATAAAAGGTCTGAATTATTTAGAATGTTAAAAGTCTTGGGGTTTTTTTTGGTCTGAAAATGGAAACAAAATATTTTTTCTCAAAATATTTTATCAAAGTGAGAATTTTAACATGAAATCTATTAAAATAGACTCTAACATAGAGGTTCCCAAGGCTTTTTTTGACAGCAAGATGGGTTGCATATCATAATTATGAAACGCATACCTTTATTGTTACTGCCTGAAGACTTCTGAGAAAAAGACTTATCAAGTGTCATCAAGTAACCCAAATCCAGAATGCATGGGACGACTCTCTGGCTCATGGTCAGTGCCCAACCCAGACCTTTAGCAGTGCTTCCCTTTCACTTTAAAAACTTAATTTAAGAGCCATGATCATGATCTGTCCTTTGAAGTAGGATCCTACTTCCACTTTGCCTTGAACTAAGGAGTTGTGTTAAGACTTTGGCCACTGTGACACAGGGCTTATCTTTCCCTTCAGAAGGATTACTTGAAAATATTAAACAGATTTCTCATTTTGGCATAGAAATATAATTTTTGAAGGTCCATTGTGCAGTACTTGCTTAACCATAAACTTTCTGTCTTGCTTACTTTGAGGTTTACTGCATGTTAAGCACCACCAGCAGCTAGCTCAGGAGCAGTTCTGAAGAATGAAAGTTTGTTAGTCTGTTTGACTATATAGAGGTATAAAAGGAGATTATTTACACACTTTGCCCTTTTTTTCCTGGTATTTTTTTGAGTGGAGTCTGCATTTTTCCATTATTTATAAACAGCAGTGAAATCTGGTAGAACCCTCATAATAAACTACTTTGCTTATGTTGAGTTATGAGTCCAGGTAAGTGTGGTGGTGTTGCCTTGAAGAAGTTTTACTTTTTAAAATATGTCCTGCTAATTTTAAGTAAATAGGCTTATTCAGAATTTAATATACAGAGATAAGAACATTTTGTTTCTCTGGGAAATTGTTTTTAATATTAGTCACTACCAGGCAGTTCATTTAATGCCATTTACAGAGCCTTAAGTGAAGCTCAGTGGCTGACTGAGAAACTTATTATACAGTTCTTGAGTAAAAAAAGAAAAATAAAACATTAAATGTAACAAATTGAATAGGTGGTAATCCTTAATAAAATTAAAATGCTATAATTTTAAACAGAGTTATTCTTTAGGAGATTAATTTTAGCACAGCTATATGATTTTATTTCACACATTAATGCCTTGATTATTATCCAATTGTGTTTTTAAAGAACATACAATTAATGATGTAATACTTGTAGCTTATTTTTTCCTGCTCTGATTACATTTTCTTCTGTCAGCAGGTAAAAAGTCTTTGATAGAGTGAAATACTGTAAAGGCAACATTATTTGCTCTTCTTTTCTTCTTTGAAGGATATTTTGTTCTTGGGGAGATGTAGGTAAGAGCTCCTATTGCCCTCAGCAGGAACTATGTCTGTTTTCAAATTTACAGTGCATACCAGTGCTCATTTAGAAACACGGTACAGCCCAATAGCTTAAGTTAACCTCTGACAAAGTTTAAAATTTGGTATTGTAGCCTTCATTCAGAATAATCATGACTTTTAGCACCTGGCTTCCTTGACAGAACAGGAAAGGAAAAAGTTTCTTTGAAACAGTTTGGAGGGAAAAGTTATAGTTTACATATATATATATAAACAAAAAAAAATCCGAAATATGCAGCAGCATATTTCAGATAGAGGTTCTAATGAGCTGCCTTAATTTGGTACTAAATTTTTGGTGTTTTGTTTCTCCTTTCAGCTGGTTTGGATTCTATTCCTTCTTCCTTCCTTGCCACCCCTTCTCATTTTTGTGATTGTACCCACACCATGACACCTCTTTTTTATGTCTTTATTCCTATTTTCTATTTAACATTGTGCTGTGTTGATCTTCAGCTTTGGATAAGTAGAGTGGTTATCATGAAATAACGAGAAACACGTACATGGTACGTTGGGTTGTTTGTAAAATATGCTCAGGTGTGCGTTTACCTTCACAGTAAATGCGAAATAGCCGATCCACCCAAAATAGTAAATTTCTTACCCATACAGAAACGCTTTCAGTTGCTTCTGCTCACAGAGAAGGAATTCCTGTTCATCTATTAGCTCATCTAGTAGTTCATCTTCTTGATCTCTGGGGAAGAGGATCCAGTTTTTATGCCCTTGAAAATACTTTTGTGATAGTTGACCAAAAATATATACTATAACTGGCCAAAATATGTGAGATGAAATATCGTGCCACATACTAAAGGGTGTTTTGTATGCTTCTTAACCTTAGAGTTCATATTCCTGATTCCCTTACTGTAATCTTCTGTTAGTTTAAAAACTATAAAAAAAATTTCAGTAATAAAGAGTAAGACTTACTTATGGATGTAAATAAGAATGCTGAATTGTAAAAATCTCTTTAGTGTTTCCAACTGGCCCAGCATATGTTATTTTATCATTTGAAATTCTGCATGTGTGCAAAATAAGTTTTATTTACACACTGAGGATTTATATTGGAAATTTTATTTTCAAATATGCAAATACTTTTCTTCTTTTGATATCATATATGTTCCTTATTATCTTCCACATTTTTTCTTGCAGCTTATTCTGATTCTAAAAATTATGATGAGTTCATAGCCTGGTATCAAACAGCCCCCTGCAACAGTTCCTGTAACGCTTCTGAGGAAGTATTGCTTGTGATACTAAGGAAAATAATTTCTGAACTTTGTGAGTTCAGAATTAAGTAAGTCACCTTGCCATCATGCAAAAATGCACAGAGGAGGTCTACAGAACTCTACATTTTCAGGTAAAAATCTGCCTTGCTTTAAAAGCACAATTGGAATTTTTATATTTAATGGTATTTACTGCTTGCATGCAGAAAATATTGTAAGGGTTTAATAATAAAGTTTCCTGATTTTAAAAGTGCTTCCAAGTATTGAATGTGAAATTCATATCAATAGCAAAAGGATAGTTGATCTACTCAAAAGTGCATGTTTGACATTATTTCAAATAGCTTTAGGACTTTTTATAGCGGTGGATGGATCAAGATGTTTTTAATTTTGTATCATAAACCCTTATAATGTCCCTTGTTGCACAATGACATAGGAAGGAAAGTGATACAGTGCGTTCTTTAACTGGCCCAATAACCTTCACCCAGCCACGTACAACAGGTGTATAAATCACTCCATGGATGTGCCTTGGTCTTTATAAATAGCTTCCAAATGACAGACTAAGGCTGGATGTCTGATTTTCAAGAACTAAAGTTAAATGAGATGAATCTAAATACTTTTCTTTCTTTAAGTGGCAGCAGTCAAAGAGAGAGATTTTATAATTTTACATTTCTTTAAAACAAAAGGAGCCTCAAGGAGACTTGGGTAAAACCGAGTTGCCAGAAATACTGAGTTGGCTTGATTTATAGCAAGTGATTATTCGTCTTGGGAAGATGTCACCAAATTACAGGATATTTAAGGATTCTTACTGAGTGAGATTGTGTACTGTAATAATTATAAAACTTTACATTTGATATCCAGGTATTTAGGTGTTTGAATATAAATGAGTTTATACATAAATGAAGACCCTTTAGTGTCTTAATTACTCATTCTCCTTTGATAAAGTTGTTAAAAATACATTTTTGTTTCAACATGAATTTGCTTTTATAAAATATTTTCCTTACCAGATTTTCACTAAAGGCATTAAGTATGGAAGTCAGAAATCTCAGTGTCATGTCAATCCAAAAGAGATTTTTTTCTCCAGAGATTTGTTCTTAAAACCTTCATTCTGAACACCGAAGCCACATGAAAAAAAGTCTCATTTATGCTCTGAGTTCTGAAGGAACCTATAAAAGAGTTCCAATATACAATCAGTTCACTTGAAGTGTTTTGTCATTAAAAGAGATATCTAAACCCCAAAGAGGTGCTACTATAATTGTTAAGCTGAACATACATACGAACATCTGCACTATTTTCTTGGACTTACTAATTATTTCAGTTCTAAAAAGGCCATTGTTTCCCTATGTTGTATTAGATTAGTCATTATGTATCAAGACATGCAATTTGAAAAGATCCCTTTCTGAACAAAGTATACCAACCATGCTTCATTTTTTTACATAACAGCAATGAAACCTTTAGTCTGTTGTGTTTCTCTGAAAACTGTATTTGTAGTGGATGGCACTGATGTACCTGAAAAATCTGTTTTCTCTTATATGTAGTTAGTTAAAGTTAATTCTAAGGTTATTGAGACTACATAAATGAGATTTGGCCAACTTGCAGGCTTTATAGAATATTGGAATGTTAGTAGGAGAAATTCTTCAGTGAGGGATTTTGATGAATGTGAACTTTGATATGAGCCAGTCGTAAACTACATGGTCTTAAGCAGTTTCAAGTCTTAGAAAGTACTTTTTGATTTCTGCATAGAATTTGGTGTTTCGGGATAACTTCCACGACAGAGGTGGGTAAAGCTTGTAATATAAAGGGTTAAATTCAAATGCTAACAGTTTATTTCATTCTTAATGTGGCAGCTTACTCTAATGTCAGTCCTGGAGAGCAGTCCAGCAGCTTAGCTAGTAATTCCCCAGGTCTTGGCCCCAACATGTTGGTACTAGTCAGGTGATAAAGAGTGTGGACCCATGCAAATGGATTACTAAAACATAATCATGCTTCTTCTTCAGTCTGAACTTGAAATCTCCCTTTGTTCCTACGTGTCAGACACATTCCAGGGAGAATGTAAAAGGTTGAGTGCAGGAGGCTCAAGAACAGATATGTTTGTGTAGGGGGCTGGAGCAGTGAAAGATTTTAAAAGCACTAGATACCAGCCTGATTGATTGTTCTTGAGGGAAAACTCGAGTCCGTAACAGAAACAGCCAGGAGCTTGAACTGTTATGGTTCCTGTATGACTGTTTTATAAAGTTTTAATCTTCATAAAACCACAACAGCAGGGAGGTTGAGAGGGAGTAGCTTACTCTTTAAAAGCTATTCTGATTATATAAATCTGGGAAAAGTCCAGAATTTTACATTTCCTTGCCATTAGAATTTGCAAATAAATGACAGTTCTCATGAAATATTTAAGTATACTGAAAATTAGGTGTAGATGTGTGATATCTATTAGAGGGATACATTTCCTAAATACTTGCATCAAAGCTGACTAGAATCTTAAACAAGTAAATAAAAAAATAAATTATTTCATTGACTTTGTCCTTCTATAATCAGATTATGTTTTGTTACAGTTGCTTCCTTAGACAGAGAAAAATAATCAGCCTATGTCAGCAGAGTGCTTGTGATGCACCTCATAGACTAAACAAGGTACTGTAGATGGAGGAATAAAAAGGCACCTAACATAATAAGCTACTCTCACAATAAAAAATAACAACATTAAAAAATGAAACTTACTTTGTTTAATAAATTAATGAATCGATAGAAAAGTCCTAGTGGATGTAGAATTCTACCAGTTACAGTTGCTAATATTCTATTGCCATTATGGGTAAGGCAGATCACACTATCAGTCTATACTAAGAGAATGAAAAGTGGCAAGACAAGCAGGAATCTTTGAACATGTACTATCTCATAAACAACCAACATGCTGCTCTGCAATGGGAGTGCCTTTCCATCACTTCAATGTGATTTCATTATTAATTGGGCAGAATTTTAGCTGCTTGAGGCATTTGGTTGTTACACTCAAGAGCCAGAAGCCAGAGTCCTGCTTACCAAGTTAACTGTTAATTCAAAGATTCTTAGAGGGCAAAGGAAACGGGAAGGGAAGTATGGGGGAATACCAAGAAAGAAGTATACTTTTGTATATCTATTGTGCTTTGGGATTCCAACAGAGGGGTGAGGGAGTCTAAAATAACATTGTACTCATTGAACAGCTTCCATCCCATTCACTGAAAAAAGTCTAAATTCGAAAGGAAAGCTCACGACCAAAGTGCATCTTTTCGATACAAAGGGATGAAGTTAAGAGAGCATGAATAAATTTGTTTTTGCCAATTTGTGTGTGTACTGAACCCTGTAAGAATTATAAAGACTTTTTTTTTTTTTTTGGCTTTTTCGTCTTAGCTTTCTCTCTATATAACTTTAAGTCCCTTTATACAAATAAAGCACTGTCTGGATATGAAGCACTGACAACTTTTAATGTTGGATTTTGTCAGATTGCCACTTTTTTTTTGTTATTCTGTATTCTACGTATTTTAGCCAGTTAGAAGTCACATCTTTAAATTTAACTGCTATGACCTAAAACCTTTAATATTCAAATGTAAATAGTGTATAAAAATAGCCCAAAATTCATGAGAAAATAAAGTATTTTTAAAAACGAACATTGTCTTTGGCGAGGGAGATGGAATAGGTGTGATGGAATAGAACTCCTTTGCATCCTAGCATTTGTGTGATTCTGTGCTGCAGATTCTGCTCTGATTGAAATTCATGTTTTTCCTATCTAGGATTGTATTCGTACAAATATTTTTGAGTAAGGGCATTTGTCTTCCATGATTATATTTGATTGATTAATCATCATCATCATCATCATCATCATCATCATCATCTTCATTTAACTTAGCTTCAGGAGAGTTCTGGCATTTTCTCTTTATTGAACGGAAATAGCTAATAAAGATGGAAAGTATTTCTGAAATATAAGTTGACATAAACAATAGTATTTATGAAGATAGGAAAGCTGCAAGTCTATTGAGGGTGGGCTACAGCTGTCTAACGTAGGCAAAGTTGCCATAAATTAGCTTTGAAAGTTCTATTTGTATAATCCTGAACACTTTCAAAGACACTGAACCAATTGATCAAGGTTTATCTAAATTAAACCAATTATATCCATGAATATCAGTTGTCTTGTTTCCATCTAGCTACAGCCCAAAGATTCAGTGGTACATCCTTTACATCTTAATCCTAACTCATACCCAGATGCTTTTGTCTTTTCTTGTATTCTGACCTCTTTAAATCAAAGATTCTGAAAAAAACATTGTTTGCTTCAGTTTAGGCAAAACACTGTGTGGAGATGTTTTCTTTGTGGAACTGCTTGAAGTCAGAAGGGAAAGTCCCGACTGAACTTTAATAAGACCTTGTTGATTTAGATTTCAGCCAGACCCTAAATTTCTATGGCTTGATTCAAATTAAAACCAATCAGATTGAGTTCAGACCTCTTGGTAGCAATGGTGTTTTTTTTTGTAATTAGGATATAAAATCTGTAATCTGACAAGGTATGTTGCAAGGGCTCTTTCACAGTGAGACAAACAAGACAATTATTTTTGTTCTCAAATTTATAAAGGGGGTCATGATAATGCAATGCTTTCATCTAATTACAAATTAAAATGCTCCATTCCAAATCGAAGCATAGCAAGAACAATAGCTAAAATAATTACTCTGTATAAATTTGCAACATAAATCTAAATTTGAAAATCAAGTTTAGAAAAGCAGGGTTTTTTTAGGATCACTTGTTTTGCATGGACTGCAGTTTTGTTTAGGGCCTTCCCTCAGAATATTTTACTCGACACTAAACTAATTTGTATTTCTTTTTTCTTTAAAACAGAACTTTCATGTTAGCTCTGGTGGCTGTTTAACATAAGTAGTAAAAAGTAATACTGTTTTCTTAGCTTCCATGCTCCATTACCTCCTGCACTAGACAGAAGCATTACACAGCCCTACGCCACTGTCAGCCCAAGGAGCTGATCCCTGTTCAGCAGGGACTGCAACACACACATCTTGCGCAGAGGCTTTGGCAAGCCTTCACATCTGAAGAACCCGAGAATCTGAAACTGTCAGTACTGAAACTTGACTGACTACTACTTCCCATAGTTGAGGATGTCCTGTAGTTTAAGTGCCAGCATGCTCAAAAATGCACTTTTCCCTGGTTGACCTCTTGGTAAAATCAGGAATTTCCTTTCCCAGAATGCAAATCACATCGCTTATCATCCTCTGCTTATCATTCTACCTCCAGGCAAGATATGACTTTCATACCTGAGAGATGTATCCTCCGTAATCTTTAAAAACCTCAGAAGGCTACACAGACTCCCAAGGAAATAAAACTCTGTACTGCACATCCTCACCACTGGAAAGCAAACCTGTATCCTACATGTTGTGTTTTTTAATATCCTCACAAAGCGGTCACTAGATTTTAACATGGTATTTCAGATGAGCTCTTACCAGTGCCTTTTTCATCATTAGTTCTTTTCTTTTGGTCCAAAGAAACTCTTTCACAAATGATGTAACACCACATGCTCCCACTTTCCATTGTGACTGTGCTCACAGTTCTCTTTAATCAAACAAATATACAGGCCACTCTCATTCTTCTGTTTCTTCCTGCCTATTTACATATTGTCTTTATTCACGGCTTCTCACACTTTTATTGTCAGCACTGTCCATTGGGACTTTTTCTGATAATCTTGTTGGTGGAAATATTTAGTAAAGTCTGTCTAAATGCAAGCTCCTGAGTAACCCCTCTAGCAGTTTCTCTCCAGCTCTCATTTCCCTTTAAGGATCATTCAGTAATCTTTTAAAAATTTCATTCTAAACATTGTCTTTTGTAGTTAATTACATTTGTATGTGCTGCCATATCAAGCGTTTTCAAATTAATTACATGTTTATCTTAATTAACATCAGATTGTATTGCTTTACACTTACCTGCATGGTTTTCAGCATTCATTCATGAAATCTTTACATATTATACAAGTCTGATCAGCTGGTCTGCAAATTCTTGGATTATTTTTCCCTTTTCTGAAAAATTTATAGTACATTTCTTACCAGCCATAGCCTATCGCCACAGACACTTTGAAAACCTCATACTATCATTTGTGGGCCAGGTCTATTTTGGAACATGCAAACAGATGTCACTCAGACTTTCTAAAGTACACTAAACTTCGAATAGTGCATCTGTTTCTAGTCTCCATGTCTTGATAAGGATATGACAGAATGAAAGAGGTTATGGAGTAGGCCCAAGAGCATGGAAAAATTAAAAACCTATGCGTGGTCTCTGCAGGTTTCATAACCAAGCCCGCTCTATTTTTAATTCTTAATACAGCAAAATAGCTGGATGTTCAGTTACACCTGTTCTCTTTCCTCTATTATTTTTAGAATATCCCTTTCCACGTGGTGTTCCAGTAGTTCTGTTCCTCTGCTGTGCAGTGCTCTGTTGTGCAATGCATCATTTATTTCACACTGCCATCACACAATCTGTGCCCTAAGCACAAACCCCTTTCACTTACTGCATCATCTGCCAATCTAAATCTCTGTATCAGAACTTGCACAAAGTTTTCTTCTCCACACATCAGTCTCATGCTCTTCAGTATCAAACTACATCCTGATTTGTGTTTCCACCTCTGCTTTTCTATTAACATGGCAGGAAACATTGAGCTATTGTCTCAATTTCTACTTGTTTTCTAGTCTAAATCTCTTTCTGAATCAGTCAGTTAAACACGTTATCCTGATTAGCCATTGTGTGCTGTATCTATCTATTGAGAAATCTTTTTGGCAGAAAACACAGGTGGTAAAACATATCAAAGTTTTGTTCATCCAGTACTAGATAAGCCTCAGGCCAACCCTTTACTGAGCAATTTTGAAGAGGCAATGTCTTAAAGACATAGAGTTGATGATGATCAGAGATTCCATTTAGTCTTCCGCTTCTGTAAAGCAGTCTTGAACAAACAGAATTAATAAGCACGAACATCTGAGAAATTATTTAATATAATTTTGTATTAATTTTAATGCTTTTCTGCTTTTAAAATCCTGTTTTATGTTAAATAAAGCATGTTATTTCAGAAAAAGTTAATTAAATATTCTGGCAACGTGAGTTTGATCCACCATTAAATTTTACTTAACATAAGCAATGGAGTCACTTTCATGTCATCAAAACTTCTAAATATAATTTGTATGCTTTATAAATATATATATATATATTAATCATACGCAGATGTGAGATTAATACAGTACAAAATGTCATATGTTTCTTAAGCCTTCTCTGGAGAGACAATTTGATATGAGATGCAGTAGTAACTTAATGAAATATTTTTATTCTGCAGAGCTTGATTTCCGTGGTATTTTTAGTAGACCAGATGCTGAATAGTCAGTTCTAATTTGGTTTTCTTCGGCTCTTTCTCACAGTGTGGTGATTATTTATATTACAGAAATGTAACTTGAAAGTTCAAAAGGAAAAACATTATTCAAAGAATATTGAAATAGTCCTAAAAATCAGAAGAAAGTGCAAAATACTATTTAGTTTATAGGATATAAGAGCAAATTAGGACGTGTTCATTTTGGTTTGTGAGGTGTGACGTGGCAAGTATGTAAAATATGCTGTAAAGAGTATTTTGTTAAGATCTTTATACTTTCAAAGTGAATATAGAGAAATAGGAGTTTTCCATTAGTGAAAAGATTGAAACAATTTAACAGTTAGAGAAACTTTCCAGTAGCTGGCTAAATATGCTACAAGTCCTTACTTCAGATTCCTTTCTATTTTTCATGCTTTCTGAGAGATAGCAAGCAGATGACACTTCTGAGAAATAAAGTTTTTATCCCATTGTGAGAAAAGTCTACCTTCCTACAATTAAATAAACTGAAAGTTCTGAAGGATTTGCTAGAAATGTGCCTATAATATTCAATAAAAAGAGAAGAATTGTCCCTCTGGTGCTTTAGATGTGGATCTTCCAGACAGAAAGGCTGGAAAATGCCTTTAGTTACTTGTAAAGCTTTCTCTTTCCAATGAAGCCATCTTGGTCTGCCTGTACTAAAGCACAGTTAAAGGCAAGGTTCTGACATCACCTGAAGAGGACTCCTTCTCTCTTACATTTCATAACCCCTTCCATCAACAGCAGTGGCAAAAAATGCTTGGTGAGCTGGTAACAGCCACTGGGGACCCAGGGAATCCTGCCAGCCTCAACAAACAAAGATAAACCAAACCAAATACCGAAAATCCTGCTGGAGGTTTGTGCAGCAGTGACTGTGATGTCAACATTGAGACAGGCAGAACCCAGTAACAAGGGAAATGCCAACTCTGCAAAAAGGAAGAAGGCCTTAATTATCTTTGCATACCGAACGCTAACGCTGTTAATTAAAGGCCTCTCCCAAAGCAAGGCTACCATTGCCAACTTGAAGTATGATTTAGGATAATCATAACCAAGTAGCTGAAGTTGGCTCCAAGTAACCAACCAAGTAATCATAACCAAGTAACCAAGTTGGCTCTTTTTCTGCCAAGAGTACAATGCTGAGTTAGTCTTTTGCAATGAAGTCATTCTGCAGGTGACTGTGCAGACTTTGTCAAATGGCACAACATGAGCCAACAGGAGAAAAAGATTGCATTCAGAACACATGTCCTGCATCATACATTGATTTCTGGTTTGATGTATTATTTTTGCACTACTTCTTAATAATTACCGGAGCTTAAATTTCAGCTTTATTTTGTCTTGTAGTACTTAAACAAGCAGTCATAGAAGTGTATTTAAAATATTACTGCATATAGGCCATGTTAAAATGCAATTGATGGACATATCCCCCATATGTAAATGGAGTAAAAAGTGAAGAAAAGTATGGTCTAAGAAATGGATGATGTATAAAATACATACAATTTTTTCATCATCAACTCAGAATGCTGAAGAAACCTTCTTTTTCAAATAAAAATGAGTTCTAAACATTTTGAATGTAAATATTATTTATTAATGTCACTTAAATGCTACATTTTTCTTTTTTTTTTTTATTTTGGCCATACACGCAGTAATGGAATTCACTGTCTTCGGTGTGACAGTGGTTTGACATACGGAGTAACAAAGTGATAACATCGGAGGGATTTTCACTCTTGCAATAGGTTTTAGGTATGTTAATGTAGTAATATTAATATTTTCAAAATGTGTACTGTTTGTTTTGTTTACATAATAGAATTTTTAAGAAATAATGATTTATCATCGTATTGGTAAAATCTTTTAGGTCATATCACTTAGGACTACTTAATTTTTAAGGTCTCTAAAATATCTGATAGGTTAATACTATTAGACAGGTATTTGAGTCACAAAGCTATTTGAATACAAAAGTAGAGCTTGTATTTTGCATACTTAGTCCTTTTGCTGATAGATCTGAGTTGTCTCCACATGGGCTGATGCAAGGAGTCTGTACTGTCGTTTTCAGCTGGTTAAGAGGATTAGCGTGAGCAGCTCATAGTGTACGTGAAAGGTCATGAATGATGCCACGTAGCTTTCGATGCAATAGCATCCTAAAGATTTTGTTTCAGGATTAATTACAGCATCAGTACTGACCGAATGGTAACATCTTCCCAAAGGATGCAACATCTCACCTGGATCAGTCATCTGTCCATCTTTAAGAGACCCTGTTGAGCACAAGACTTTTGCTCTGACCTGAAGAAAACAAACAACTACATGAAGCACCACGATACTTTTCTTCACACTCATCTTCCTGACTTTCGTAAGACTGCTCAGAATTACTAACTAGTTGACTCAATGCATTCCTTGTCATCATCATTCACCAAGCCCCTTGTTAAAGTTACTATTCACTAGTTGACTCCTGTTTAAAATCCTATTTGTTTTGCATTTGCAAGTTGCTTAGTTTTTAAAAAATATTAGAGCTTACAATCTTCTTCCACTTAAGTCTTTTTTTTGGATTTAGTTCATGTATAACAATGAGGTAGATGTGAAAGTCATTCGTGATGGTTTTGGCTGGGGTAGAATTAATTTTCTTCACAGTCACTGTTGTGGGCCTGTGTTTTGGATTTGTGGTGAACACAGGGTTGATAATAAAAAGATGTTTTTGTAATTGCTGAGCAGGGCTTACACAGAGCCAAGGTCTTTTCTGCTTCTCACACTGCCATGGTGGTGAGGAAGTTGGGGGTACATGGGAGACTGGGAGGAGACATAGCCAGGACAGGTGACCCCAACTGACCAACGGGATATTCCAGACCATGTGACACCATGCTCAGTATATAAAGGTGGGGGAAAGAAGGAGGAACTGGGAACCTCTGGAGTTAGGGTGTTTGTCTTCCCAAGCAACCAGTATGTGCAATGGGGCCCTGCACTCCTGGAGATGGCTGAACACCTGCCTGCCCACGGGAAGCAGTGAATTAATTCCTTATTTTGTGAGTGTGGATTTTGATTTCCCTATTAAGCTGTCTTTATCTCAACCCACGAGTTTTCCAGCTTTTATGCTTCCGATTCTCTCCCCAGTCCTGCTGGTGGGCCAGTGAGCAAACGGCTGCACAGACCTTGATTGCTGGCTGGGGTGAAACCATGACACCATTTTCACCTCTTTGTCATATCTGGAAAATGAGGTTTGCAGGTATTTGTTTTTTCAAGCACAAATATGGACGACAGAAGTAAATATGTGTCTTCAGAAACTCTGCTCTGAAAAAAAGGACTAAAAAGAAATACTGTCCTACATCTAAAAAATAATTTCTCAATATGATGCATTATCTTAGGATACTATACTATAAGATTCCCACTAATATCTTGTTAATGTGACAGAGCCCGAAGCTCCAAATATATTTTGATTTGAAGGACACCAAACTGAAAACAGTACATTTGAAAGTAACTACTAAGACTGTATGATTTGCCTTTCTGGTTTCAATTAAGTATATATAAAGTTTTTTGTATAAAACATATGCAAGTAAGGCACTTGGAATTAAATGGAAAGCAAGCATTATTAGCATTCTACAGAGTTACAATGTTAACTGCTCAAACATTAGTACAAATGGCATAACTAGCAGAATATATAAAATAGCTCTTTTTATGAAATGCCATTTGAAAATAAATGGCTGGGAAAGAACCTTACAAAATGTTTGGCAGTTAAGAAATTGAACTCTCTTCGACTGTAACCCTTAGAATGACTAAAGGCCACCTATTCCTTATTCTCTTGTGGTAACCAGAATTGAACAGACCACTGGGTTGCCACATTAGGCTGAAGCACTGCATGTCTGTGTTATCTCCATGATTTCCCACTCACAACAGCACTAAATTAGTTAGCATTTGTTTGAATTAGCAGTGGCTAATAAGAGAGCATAATATGTAGCATCGCTTTTTTGTAAATACAGACTTTGGTTTTGTTAAAAAAAACCGTAACAAGTAATACATGGACCTTACTGAGGTATGGATAGCAAATTAGTTTCAGAATTACCCTCTGAAATGGATGCAGTTTTTTAAGGAGATAGCCATTTAGGTTAAGCAGCATTTTGACATTTTTATAATTTGCCTTCCTTTACATCAGAAATGGAAAGCTCTGGTTGGCAGACGATTTCATCAATTAAAGACAGTTATAGATTTGCATCTATACTTTGAGGGAGAATAATAAAGCTGATGTGTTTTTCACTGTGGTATTATACATACCAGAATATTGAATTTCTTCTCCATGCATGCATTTATGGATTTTAGCAGAGTATAGAAATAGATTTGGTCCTCCTGATAGGTGAAATTCAATTTCTTTCACAAAGTTTGCACACCCTTTAGGACTTACTGGAAAAAGCGAAATAAATGATTGTAAAGGTTTGTCTTTAATTCTGGCTTCTATGAACAAAGACACTTTACACCAGGATTTGTGAATGTTCCCTCTCATTCACTGACTGTAGTCAAGTACAGAGACTTTATTATTTCTACTTGTGGAAGAAATCCTGATCTCAGTTAATAGTATACACCTGGGCTTCTGAAATACTCTTGATTTATGCTGACTTAGGCAAGAAAAGAATTTTTTCCTATTACTGATAATTTAATATGCCATATCATTATTTCCACTTCTCTGTAACTGATACACTAGTTTGGAGTTTTCCTGTATTTCCTTTACAGGAATTTAAATATAAACAAACAAACAAACAAATAAATAACATACTAGATTGTGTTTATTTTTTGTCTGCTATGGAAGTTGTTTAATGTGACATTTCAAGAGACTGAAATTTTCATTTTCAGTGTGGTTGAGCCTAAATATATTTGCAAAGGAAAGAGGATTCTGGGAAGGAGTGGCTGTCATCTCAAAACTGAACAAGTTATGTACTTTCTGAAGTAGTACTTACTTTAAACAAAAAATGATGAAAAATTTGAATTCTTAGATAGTCAGGAACAGTCTGTGATATTCAGTTCAATGCTGTCTCCCCAGTTTGAGTTTGGTTTTTAATGCAGCACGAAGTTCTATTTTTGCAGAGATAAAACCCATGTTAACACAGGCTGTGAAGAAAACTCGCTGCCTGATAAAAGGAATAAATGGAGCATTTAATTGGATTACATTAGATTCTTAAATAATGTCTGCCTTTAAAAGCCTCCTACGTATCATGGAGCTATCATAATTTAGGTATTAAATTTACTGTCAAAAGTAACATCAAATACTTTATAAGCTTGACAGTACAGTTCCCCATATGGGAACAGAAGAGCTGTTTTCCAAAGTGAGGGAACCTTTCATCAAATCTTTTTCTTTCTTATTTGTATTAAAGACTTTAATTCAATGTCATTTGAACCTGGCTTTCAATTTTGCACCTCTGGAGATCATCCCATCCAATACCTTGCCGAATGCAAGTCCAGCTACAGCAGGCTGCTGAGGGCTGTGCCCAGTTGGAATTTGGCCATCCTCAAAGACAGAGACTCCAAAACATCTCTGGGCAACATCCTCCAGTATTCATTCACCTTTACTGTATGATTGGTTTTTTTTATTGCCAACTAGAATTTCCTGTATTCCAATTTGTGCCTGAATACTTTTCTCATTTACTTATCATATTCTTTAAAAATTTATGTTTTTCTTTTTTTGAACAATCCTATTGTAATGCTCAGCTAATCTGTCTCTCATATTTCCTCTTTTTCCACTTTTTCCTTTTAAATCTCACATAATATTTAAGTGAGTATCAGCTCTTACATTTTTGTGGCTTAAATGAGTAGTATAGAGAATCTTATTGAACACTAACTGTGCAATTTTATAATTACCTGAAACCATCTAGAATGTAATCTCTTCAGGCACCTGCTTACACAGGTTGGAAGACAAATTCATGTATAATGCACTCCTACAGAAACGGATTGTCTTGATTTCAACTGGGAAATAAGCAGAAACAAGTGAAGCAGAAGCAGAAATCTCATATTCATGCCCATGCAGCTACATGAGAACATCTGAGAAGAATATTCATTATCCAAGCAACAGACCTTCAAATACAAAATTATTCATGAGCTATCAGTGTGTCTGGAAATATAGCTTTAATAGACACAACCCACCTGCAAAGCTGAAGAACTCCTCACGTGCAGGATGCATAATCCTGTTTGCACTGAAGCAAAAACCAGCTGAGTATCTAGGCTTCAGTAGAGAAGACAATATTCTCTGGAGTTTAGTTCACTGGAAATGATGCAGATGGCTTTTCTTATTTTTCAAGGTTACATATGAACAGGTATATTACATAACCAAAGCGTAACATTTAGATTAGTACGTGTAGCCACCAGAGCAGTTCTGGGGTTGTTTTTTTTTTTTTTTTTATTGCTTTGAGATTAAATTAGTTTAAAGGCAAATTGTTCCCAAATGCGTTCCATAATGGCTGACTTTAAATATTTTAATTTCCACATTTTCATTATCAATTTCAATAACAAGGAAGTTTTAAGCCTGTCTGCGTGAAGTCACATTACACATCAGGTTGCAAATCTCAGCTCCTCAGCTCTGCCGCCAAAGGCCCACATGCTGTTTGGTTCTGCCACTGGTTGGAGTCTGGCTTTTGGGGTCTTTTGGTGTGTTTGCCTCTGTTGCTGGCGGAGTCACTGCGTGCTGGGATGGAGTGACTCTCCATTACAGGCAGTAGGGTGCTGTGGTTTAGACTTGTGACCAGAGCAATGCTGAAGCACACAAGTGTTTTGGCTATTGCTGAACAGGGTGTGCACAGTGCCAGGGTCTTCTCTGCTTCTCACTCATCTCCTGCAAGTAGAACTGTTTGGTAAGAGTTTTAGTAAGAGCTTGGGAGGGCTCACCACCAGCAGGTGACCTGAACTAAGTAACCAAAGAGATGTTCCATGCCATATAGTGCTCTGCTCAGCAGTAACACTGAGGGGAGTGAGGCTGAGGTAAAGTTGGATATCTTTTGCTTGGGAACTGACTGTCCACTGGGCCTGCCCATGGGAGGTGGTGAGTGATGGCCTTTGCCACACTTTTTTCGTTTCTTCTTTCTTGTTTCCCTTCTTTCTTTATTGAATTGTTTTCACCTTGACCCGTGAGTTCTCTTGCTTTTACTTTTCCTTTCTTTTCCCCCATTCCACTTGGGTGGGCAGTTGGGGAGCGAGTGGCTGTGTGGTGCTTAGCTCCCTACTGGGGTTATCCCACGGCACAGTGAGTGCCAGCTGGACAAGACTGGTGAGATCAGCCCAGAAAGAGTCGCTCAGCCCATTGCCCCATCTCAGTGATAACCAAAGAGCTCTCATGTGGTAATACTACAGGCCAAAGCTGGATGTGGCCAGTGATCTAAGCACAAAGAAGGTCAAAAACTCAGTATAACGCCTACATCACTCCATAAAAAGAAAAAAAAATCTAAAAATATCTGAAGTTTGCTTCTCAAAAAAAGAAATCATGTATCTCAAAATATAATCTCTTTGAGAAACCACCCACAGCACTGGATTTTAAGATGAACATGCCTGGGAAATTTCACATGCAATTGAAAGGACCATCCTATTACTACAGTAAAAATGGCATTAATATGTTGGTACCAGGACTGAAAGACAGAAAAATATTTTTGAAAAAATGTGCAATAGAAAATATTTATAAAAGCTACACTAGAAACTAACCCCTTAACTTTGTACTCACTACTTCAACAAAGAGAACTGCCTAAAAGAACAGACATTCGCCTAGGAAATGGTATAAGGCTTAACTAGAACCTTCAGTGAAGGAGAAGTAATGTGCGACTAGTCTGAGGTGAGATTTCCAAAAACTTACTCGTTATGGCCATACAATGAAAGACACAAATCGTGAGTTTCTCACAGTTCACTGAAAATGCATGTGTCTCTCAGAGACACCAAGCAGCCTACTTGGAAAGGCAATCCCATGCTGAGCTGCAAGTTTACCTTCTCTGCTCAAGTTTTATGGCTGCTTCCTACAGGGATACTTCCACTTGTCTTGAGAAGTCAAGAAGGAAGACTACTGACACTCATGGCACTCTCTCAGAGCTGTGCAGACACTTGATTTCAGCAAGCAGAAGCCCACACAGCCATGAGGCATGGGTCTGACTGACTTAGGAGCTAGCTTTCTGTCATATGACTATTGATTCTTATGAAATGGATTGGTATACTTTATCACAAGTTTTGGACAAAACGTACATCCTTTACTACCAAATAACTCGCAGTGATAGAAATATGTTCAGAATAAGGACATGAGGTGATAACTGGGATCCACTGAAGTCACTGGCAAAAGTCCTTTAGTGTTCAGAAGCAGCAGAAAGTCATACTTTGTATGGATGGAAAGCTGGTAAGCAGGTTACACCACAGGAGAAATTAGCAAAGAATAAGTGGGAATTTAAGCAATAGTCTTCTGGTTTCAGATATTGATTAATCAAATCTTCCCTCCAGCAAAAGCTTAAAAGCAAATCCATATTTCTTGAGCCATTGCCTTAACAGGTATTCAAAGAAGGCATATCGTTAGATTTGGTGATAAACTAAACTAAAACAGGAAATGAATTTAAGCAAAAGCTGTTGGTGGCTGAAGTGGGGAGATGTGATTCACCTCCCATGCAGTCAGGGTCAGATTACGTGCTAGAAATCCTCCGATGGATTCAAAGATGGAGTTTTAAACCTTTCACTTCAATACAGAGTGTCACAGACCCTGTACACACTGCCAAACAAAATGTTGAACCAGGTTCCAGCAAGGTGGCAAGAGCAGGGTCTAGGCAATGGTGCAGCAACTTACCAGCTCTCCTACTCACAACTCAGCAATGTGGAGCCACATCAGCGAAGGCTTGTTTGGCTGCTGTAGCCCTTCCAAGCTGCACTTCTCCACATCCATTGTGCACCACATTAATGATGCACTGTGGTTACTTACCATCACTTCCACCAGCTTGGTGATGCCATATTATGTCACAGAGATATTTGTCCTGCTGATAAATTTTATGTCTGAAATGAATATTAAGAACTGAATTTGTCTGAATAAGTTTTTAGAGCAGCAGCGATGAGAGACCAGTTTCATATCACCCACTGCTCCAAGTTATCTTGGCTGTGGAGCAGGAGACAGGAGCACAAGTAAAACCAAGATATGGAGCTGACCCACCTCTACATTACAGCCCATTTATGTTCATAAATGAACACATGTTCTCTAAAAGCATATTCTACTCCTCATTTTTCCAAAATTCAGAATGTCGAAGTTTTGTCATGTGCTACCTCTTGCCTGCCCCAATGAACTCAAAATAAGAAACAGCAAAAAAACCCCAAATCCAAAACAAAACCAAAAAACACACAAGAAAACCCTCATATTGTGAAACTAGAGCAGAAATGTAATGTTTTAGTCATGGCGCATGTATACAAGAGGAGAGGCAATGATACAGTACTTTAATCTGTATTGTCTCTATAAAACATTTATTTTTAAGCTCTATAATGGTATTATAGAAATACATAGAATATTTTATAGTGTATTTTAGTGTACTCACTGTGAAAATAACACATTTAAGACAGGTATTCTTATGTCCAAATGTTTTAAATATATGCACTTCTTTGCCTTGCAGTATTATGTTACTTTGAAAAACAAAATACCAGTATTTTATTCTTTGCTCCTTGTCAGAATCTTCTCATTCGGATTTCCCTGGGTCATCTCGGGTGCTCACTGCTGTGGGATATTTTATAAAAACCACGAAAAGTCCGTAGATTTGTAGATTTCCTATATTTGCTTGCATTCATGTCTAGTGCACATCGCTTGCCGTTCAATCCTCCAAGTGCCTTCTTCATAAGTACAGTGACATATAGTGCATTCATCGGTTTTCACCTCCCGGCCTGCTGGAATGACAAGGGTTTCTGCAAAGCAGTTCGGCCCTAAAAGAAGGAGAGAGTTCATTATGTGACACCAACAGCACACTGCAATCCAGCCTAGCCCAGTCCTGGACCCGGGCACGGAAAACCTATTGCCAAGTGAGTAACACTGGGCACATTAAACAAACACGGGCCTCTTGCACAAGGCATAAAAGCAGCAAGAACCCTGCCCTCCAAAGTGGCTGGATGTTTCTGGTACGGCCTGTCCTTGCCCTGCGCACGGGAAGGTGCAATAAAACCTTTTTGTGCAACTGTGACAGAGATCTGGGCACATCCTGATGGTGCAGATGAACATAGACTGAAGCTAGCCTGAGAATTAGATGCCAAGCTGTCCATAAAGAAAGCTTTTCCTCACTGAAGAGCTACCTCTAAAAGAGACCTGCAAGTCTTGCAGAAATTGCTTCCCCAAGTTGTATCACTTAATGCTCTGAATATTTAAGCTCATACTTCGTTTTCATAGAATCACAGACTGTAGAATCATTAAGGTTAGGAAAGACCTCTAAGGTCACTGAGTCCAACTGTTAACCCAGCACCACTGTGTTTACCACTAAACTATGTCCCAAAGCGCCACATCCACATGCCTTTTGAACACTTCCAGGGATAGTGATTCCACCACTTCCCTGGGCAGCCTATTCCAGTTTTGGAAATGACTGTTGACAATTATCTCCAACATGTGGCTTCTTCCACAATTTTGGGTGACTTCCTGCCCATTTGGATGCAGAATGTGCAGCAAAATACAGCATAACTCATGTAAAATCACCGCTTTACTATCCTAATGTTACCATGATACTTCAGTGTTTTCAGTCCCTCCATCTGTCCATGCAAAGTATTACTGAGCTGGAAACACTAGAAGGAGGACTTTTGGGATGGAAGCAATGCTCCTGGGTCCCCACTGCACACTGGGAGGCGCCCTGGGATCCAACCAAGATAAAGCAGAGTTAACTATGCTGCCCTTGGTGGAACTTTGTTTAAAATATTTGAATGCTGATCTGTATAATTCTGTTTCAGTGAAATACAGTATTCTTCTTGCACCTAATAAAGTTTCATCCCAAGATGAGTTCATCTGCACATTAGGTAAAGATACCTGAATGTTTTGCATGCTGGGCTGTAACAGCCCCATGATTTACAAAGCTATACAGTATAAAGAGTTAAAATATTAAAAGCAGAATCTACTTTCTGTGGAGAATTTGTATGAAACCTACAAGAACACTTGAAATTTAAACACTATTTAAAAGGCACTGTAGGAACAAAAGTGATGTCAGTCCCCTGTACAGGATTTATTTCATTCTGGAAAAGCAAATGCTATAGGTTATACTTGGTTATAAAAACCAGCTGGGGAATGAAGTAAAAATGGTGAAACACACATAATATAATTTACTCAGATTCAGAATGTAAATGCCTCCAGTCACAATTAGCAACACCTTAATGCCAAGTGTGATGAGTCCTTTTTACAGCACAAAGTTATTCAATGTAAAGATTCAACAAGTTAGACCTCAACTGTTAAACTGTTTTATATGGGGGAAAGTAATTGCTTTGGTAAATCTACAGAAGAGCAATAACCATCTACCTGAAAAAGGGACCTGAAAAAAAGAAATGGCAGCAACAAATACTGTTTTAGTACCATGGAACTTTTCCTTAGAAAATTGCCCATTTTCTCGTTCTGCTTTTGCACCCATCATCACTGTAACTGCAAATCTTGTCTCGTACTTAAGCTGACAACAGCCAACCGGCATCCTTGCCCTCACCTTTTTCTCTGCAATATCGCGTGCGCACAACATTGTGGGTAATGTTACAGAAAAGGTCATCAATGAAAAGGCTAAACTGACTGGATTACTGCAACCTCATGCACATAAATGTCAGTACAATAGAGGGTCCAAACACGGGAAAATAATTCTGCAACTCTCCTTTTATTATTTCTCCAAACTCTCAGACTTCTAGGGAAAATAGCTCTGAGCTTCACCCCAAACCCTCATTCAATTTTGAAGCTGTATGAGTTTGCCCTGGCTCTTGGTGTCCTGTGGCTCCCTTCCCACCAAGCAGGGAATACTCATCCCTTTCCTCTTCCTCTGAGGAGCAGTCACAGAACACAGACTTACGCGGCTGGACTGATGAGACCAGCCTGCAGTGATGGGGCATACGTGGGATAGCACTGGTGGGGCCCTTGGTGAAGGGCTGCTCTGGCTACCCTTGTGCCTCCAGCAGCCCTTCCCTGGCCCCTGCCAGTTACACAGTCACAGAATATTCTAAGTTGGAAGAGACCCACAAGAATCATCAAGTCCAGTTGGAGGGACAGTGATGATGAAGCCACTAATGATTCTCTGCCTGTCTAAAAGAACAGTGGGGAAACTAAGGAATTGAAGATTTTGAACAGACAATGGGAAGGCCAGGAGGCACGGCAGGCACACAAAGACTGGTTTTAAAAGCTCAAGAGTGCCATTTCGTCAGTCTCCCTTAGAAGACAGAAGTCCTCCACATTCAGAGTGGAGGAGCTGCCCCAATGCCAAGGCATTTGCTGAAACACTGTTTTACTTAAAACTGGGCATTTTATATTCATTTAGCAAGATTTTCAAAAGGGGAGCCATTCTTGAGTTTTCAGGTTTGCGAAATTACCTGATTTAGCACATGAAAAGCATTTCCAAGTAAACTGGGGCTGTTCCAACCCCACAGCAGTGGTGGGCTTTCTCATTAGAGGCTGCTGCTGCAGGAGCAGTGAATTTGTTCTCCTTAGTCTACAAAGGAGGTTGCCTACTTTCTGAGCGCCTTCTTGGCAACACCACTACTCTGCCCAATTTCAGCACCTGGTACCTGCTCACTGCAGCGCTGGCTTGTTTGCTGTGCAGTATAAACCTCCCAGCCCCATCCCCAACTGTGTACACTTATATAGCTCTAAGGCAGCCAGTGGTGCTGCACTTCTTCACAGCAGATGAAGATCTTGCTGTATCACTCTTAAATCTGGCAGAAAATTCGTTATGACATATTGTATCAATTCTGAGTGCAGTTTGAAATCTACCACAACATTGTTTGTTTTCCTAAAGTATACAACTGCTGCTGTCAGACTCCACTCGAGCCATACCATGCTGGTATCAGCACAGATTTCTTTCCCAGGGCTAAGGCACAGTTGCTGCCATTGCAGCAATGTCTCAAAGCAGCAAGTTCAGTGCAGATCCTCAGTTCTCACGCTGAGCACCAGACTGGCACACAGCTCTTGGCTTCCCTGCATCTGAAACAGTGAATCCTAGCTTCCAAAAGCAACATTTTTACCGGGATCTAAAGAACTAGGAAGGCAGATTGGGTGGTTAATTCACTGAGCAATTATAAAGAGATCCTCATCTTGGAAACACTTAAAAACTAAAAAAGTTTCAAAATATTATTGGGGTAAACGCTGCTATTGTAATTTTTTTTTTTTTTTTTTTAATCCTTACACTGGCCCTGTGGAAAGTTTCCAACAAGTTATATGCTACGCCTCAGTGTTGACAAAGGCAACAATCTAATTAAAATGCAAATTTTGTTATCTCGGAAGGAAACAGCTGATGCCAATTCTCAGCAGAGAATGCCCAAGCCACTCACCTACAGAAGCACCTGTAACCGTGACAACCTCAGAAGTGCCTCTCTGAAACTACTCCTCCTCTCCTTCCACAAAATCACAGCTGTACGTCACGGAGTTGTTCCTGCTTCCTCTTCCTCCTGCCCTTGCTTTTGTATGGACACATGTTCCAATCAGTTAAAAAATATGAGATACAGCAATTTGGTAAATCACGATTTAATCAACTGTTTTCACCACATGTTAAACCGAATCACGGACAAAGAAATCTGTTCAACTGCAAGTTAATGTGGTTGCCTGGAGAATAAGTCACAGCAGATTTTTGCCAATTAAAACTACAGTGACAACCTCTGTAATATAACACTTTGATGTAAGATTGCTTTGGGCTCTGGTTTGTACTAAACTTCCTCACAGCTGCCCCTCTAATAGCTCCTTGCAGCAGTCAAACAGGCCACTTCCAAGGCACCTGACGGCAGTCCCATCTACCCTGACAGTTTTCTGGCATCATCCATTCTGGCATCATCCATGTGGTATTAGAGCACTTTGTAAATTACATAACCTCAATATTTAGCTTACCCCCCTGGTTTTATTTACACTTTTTTTTCATTTTTCATGGAGACAGTTCCAACAGTTACAACGTGGAAAGAGAGATCCTGCACTTTGCCCTGGAGGTGTTGAGAACCACAACAACATACAAGAAGGAGCTGTGCTAGGTGAGATCAGAGGTCCACCTGCACCAGCAGCAGCCAGAAGGAGATGTATGGGGAAGCATACAGGGACAGAGTAAGCACACATATCCAGCTTCCAGCACTGTCTGAGTCAGAGATTTGGTAAATGGCTCCTCCTTGCTGAGTTAGGGGAGTTAATGGATGTAGTTAAAAGATTACTTTATGATTAACTTCTCCAACATCCTGCTGAACTCAGATAAATAGCATTTGGTGGCAAGGAGGTACATAGCTACTGTGCACCTAGAAGAAGAGTTTTCTTTTGTTGTCCACTCACCACCTAAACTTGGTATTCCAAAATCCTTGTAAGTGGAAGAGGTGGTAACAACCACCCCCACCTCTGTCATGCTGTTCATGATCTTACTGTATCATGCTTCCCTTCTGTCCCATTACCTCACCCACAGGTTGAGGAGGCCCGTTCTGTGCCCTCACTGTCCCTGCTGACCTCCCCCAGTTCTGCTACCTCTTTTTGGGGCTGTGAAGATCAGACCTGTGTACCACACACAAACTGTAGAAACACCATGGACCTGTACAGTAGCACAGTGATATTCCCTGTAGCACAGTGATATTCCCTGTTTTGTTTCCTATTTTCGTCCTACTTCCTGACATTTGCCTTTCTGTGGCGACCACTGTTGAAAAAGTTAACCTGATGTTTTCATTACACCTATGAATTTTACATCAGATAGAAATCTTACAGAAACAAATGTATCATTACACTCAAATCTGTCACAGCCTGTGCTACATAAAAGTTTTGCTGTCCAGAAATGCTACTTGACAGTCTTCCATGTACAGCAAGAGTGTTTCTGTTGCTCAGTAATTTCAGGAACATGCTGGGGAAAGTGAAGCATTCCCTCCCATCTCTCAGATCTTTCTTCTTTCTGATGTTTCAAGACTTCCTCCATTGCAGATGCCAGGGAGACTACTGAAACACTGACCTGGAAAATGTAGCCAAGCTACCTGCCTGCATTTCAAGCTGTCTACTGCTGCAGGTGACCTGCGATGCCACAGTACAAAGCCAAGGACTTTTTGGAAGTTACACTGGGGAGCTAGGACAGCTGAGGACCGAACCATGGACAGATGTTGGCTGTGCCTGCCTCCCAGAAGAGATGCAAAGCCCCTTCTCACCTGCTTAGATATTTGAGATCTGTTTTGAAATGTGCTAATGCGGCATGGTGAGACATTAAAATAAGGCTGCTGTGCCACGTAGCACCGCAACAGAAAGATTTTTGAGACACTGGCATTATCTCCCTCATCCCTCTCAAATCTGATCACTTTCTCCAGAGATGGTATCGGTACCTACTTCGTGTCCTTCCAATCTCTAATCTCTTCTAAGGGGTCTGTATCTCCATGACTTGATTTTGTTTCCCTCTCATGTGGATGTGTGTGTATATCTAGAACACATCTACCTCCTACG
The DNA here is from genome assembly GCA_013397755.1 of Cnemophilus loriae. Lineage (NCBI taxonomy): Eukaryota > Metazoa > Chordata > Aves > Passeriformes > Corvidae > Cnemophilus > Cnemophilus loriae. The sequence continues at coordinate 1,172,911 of VZTF01002098.1, forward strand.
AAATGTCAGCTCAGAAGATAAAGAATGAAAAGCAGCTGGCAAAAGGAGTCTGTGACCAGGATTACAACAGACTCTCATTCTCTCACAAAAATAAGTTCATTGCCCCTGTTACTGCCATGATTCTGACTTCTCCCAATCCATTGAAATCTTTTACTTGCCTCAGTACCTCTGGACACAACTGAACCAAGTCCAAAAGAGAGTTTTCAATTACAGAAGAAGGATTCAGGTAGACCCAATTTTAAAAGCAATTTGAGACCCTGAAAAACCATATACGACTTCCATAGCTTATCAGTGCTTTAAGATACTGGCAGCCAGAGAACCCTGGCAGATATCCTAACAGACTTCCAGTAAATCTGTGTATATATTTGAGACAAGGAAAAGCAAAATAGAAGTATTCATCCATTTTGTGATATTTCCTAGCTGCTATGGGAAATAAAGAAAAAGCAGTGGGGGCAATATGAAATCTTCCATGAAAGCATCATTTTTTTTCATACTAGACAGAGCTTTGGTGATTTTAAGAATAATAAAACCCCTCCCTCTGTTAGGGCCATATTTTGTTAGGTGCATAGGGAAATGACAGATTGGAAGAAAAAATTAAAAACAACATTTTGCCAACTAATTTAGAATGATGTGTATACCAGTGTCTGCTGTGAGTGGACAGACAGAAGAGAGCCCAAGGAAGCTCTTCTGTAACTAAACAGGGTGACCATGTCATCAGTGACACTGCTGTGACGAAGTAGGTATCAAAGCTCTGGCACTTGCTGTAGCCTACGTGTGCCTGTGTCTGTGCATGTGCTTTAATCCAGAACATAAACTAGCTATAATCTACTTAAGAGTTGGGTTTTAATGTTCTCCTGATGAGACTCGCAAGCCCTGTTTACAACCATGTTCCGTTGTTTTACTTTTTCATTTATCATGTGTGACAGCACTATTGATGAACGTTTTATTCTGGCTGCAGTCCTAGAAATTGGAGCAGTGTCCAAAAAGACCCACAGAACATGAAACAACGCCACCACAGCCACTGGACTGATCCTTTTCACCACTGCTTCTTCCCAGCTCTGATTCTCCATCACCTTGCACTTGGTGGTGATGTTAGCATCCCTGGAATGACAATGCCAAATACTACTGAAACCACTGACAATGCCAATAAGTACCACTACCAAAAAGGGCTGCACAGCTTTGCACAGACAGAAATGGCTTGCAGGAAGGGAACAGTCTGCAACCTGCCATTGCCGCTGTCTCCTTAGATTTTCAGGTGTATCTAGTGAGCAGCATTTCAGATATCTGCTTTTTGTGTACTGAATACGAAGAAGCAAAGGAGCATCGAACACTACACGATCCAATACCACATGAGCCAAATAGAAAGCTTTGAAGCATAAAAGGGCCCAATTAAACATGAGGCTTGGCTGCCATAAAAATAAACTGCATCAAACAACTTCCTTTATCAGAGAAAATATAGAAAGACTCAAATAGGCTACTTAAAATGATTTTCAAAGGTCCTATGGCTCGTAAAAGGACATTGTATTCCACACAGAAACTGCACCAATTAAGACATGAGCTGAACATTGTGGGTATCTCACAGAAAATTACATAAACACTTAGAAGCCAGCAAGCTGTGCATCGATTTTAGGCTCATCTTTCTTGCAGGTCTGTCACAAACCAGATGATCAGGAAATTAAAGACACCGGGCTTGAACGTATGGAGAAAAAACATGTCAGATGCCTGAGATAACAAAGAATCACAGAAACATTTACTTTGGAAAAGCTCTAAGATCGTTGAGTCCCTGTGTTAACCAAGAACTGCCAAGTCTACCACTAAACCATATCCCCAAGTGCCACATCCACATGCCTATTGAATGCTTTCAGGCATGGTGACTCCACTGTTTCCCTGGGCAGCCTGTTCCAATGCCTGACTACCCTTTAAGTAAAGAAATTTTTCTTAATAACCAATCTAAATCTCCCCCAACACAACTCGAGGCCACTTCCTCTCATCCTGTCACGTGTTACTTGGGAGAAGTGACCTGCACCTGGCTATAACCTCCTTCCAGGTAGTTTTAGAGAGCAGTAAGGTTTCCCCTGAGCCTCCCTTTCTCTAGGCTAAACAACCTCAGCTCCCTCAGCCAGTGTTCACAGGACATGCACTCCCTACATCAGCTCCATTGCGCTTCTCTGGACACGCTCCAGCACATCAATGTCCTTGTAGTGAGGGACCCAGGAATGGACACAGGATTCAAGGTGTGGCCCCAGTGCTGAGCCCTGGGGAACACCAGTAGCGACTGGCTGCCAGCGGGATGTAACTCCATTCACCACCACTTGCTGGGTCCGGTCATCCGGCTGGTTTTTTACCAAGTGAACGGTGAAGCAGTTCATGCCATGAGCAGCCAGTTTCTCCAGGAGAATGCTGCGGGAGAAACAGGAACTCTTGGGGGCTGGCGCTCCTTACCCTGCTTACCACTGTCCCTGCCTGTCGGGACCAGGTTACACTTGCAGAAAGCTGCCTGCCTGCACTCCCTTTAGCTCGCTCTCTGCTTCCCCCTGCACCATCCAGACTGGACTGTGAACCAGCCTGGGCTAAAGCCAGCCTGGAAGAGAGGAGGGTGGTCTGGTCTGGGACATGAGCTGTGGTGCAGCATTCCGCAGAGATACTTGCAATGGAGTGGAGCCCAGGGAGTGCATGGGAGTAGCACTGGGTACTTGGAAATTACTTCTGAAGCCCAGAGAGGGCAGTCACACCCAAGAAAACAAACTGAATCATTGCTAATTTTTCCCTCTGTTACAGAAACTGCAGAAGCATTGCCAGGCACTGCAGGGACTGGCAACAGCGATGGGGCAGTCTGTGGGTGGCAGTGGGGTAAAACGCCTGCCTGCCCCAACACTTGTAGCATGGGAGCTTACAAACCCTGCTGTTGAGGTTAACTGTGCTAATCCTTCCCTTTCTTAAGCTGTTTATTTATCCCAGTGACCCTGCTGGGCTTGGCAGGGTAACTGGGGGCCTGGTGAAAGACCTGCTCAGCACTAAAACATCTTCTTTGCACTGGGAAACATCAGCTTACTCTTCAGATTAAGCAAGGCACGTGAAATGCCTTTGTTGAAACATCCTCAACAAGTTATCCCAAAAACTGTTAGGCAAGTTTAAACAGATTCTGCTCTTCCCTCTTCCAAAAAGCACATGATACAGACCAGTAATTTAATGCCTCAGAGATTTGCAGCAAACACTGTAACTAAAAGCACATTTTAATTAGCCAAAACACTGCAGCATTAGTGGGCTGTAGTGTCTACCAGGTAGGTTAGTTAGGTTGCTGAGAAGTGGCCAGTAACTTAGGCAAAAATGCACATACAGTCAGGATTTTATATGTCCTGAAACACAGGCTAAATGCAGGATACTAATGAAGGATAAGATTTACAGAAGTATTTTGGGAAAATCTCTAAAGACTTCAACTAAATCAAAAGCTGAAGTGATACCAAAGTACAGTATAATTCTGCTTTAGCAATGAAGCAGAATCCAAATCAGTATATTTTTCCAGTCACTATAAATCACTGGGTAGTGAGAATATAATATGTGAGGATGGCCAGTGGCTACCTACTACTACAAGGAGTTATTCAATCAAACCAACAAAACATCATCAGTCAAGCAACAGCCATTTTTTCCACCACATTTTAGAATAAACACACTGAATACAGTTAAACCAGAGGTTATCTTTCTTACTGAGAATGATTTATAACAAAATCTTGACTGTAGCATCATTCAAGTCCTGATAGACTGTCACAGCAGACAGTGACAACTCTCCCAATTAAACAGTTCCCTTGCAAGTTTAGGTGTTTTGTAAAGGCTTGGTTTAGCTCTTTTGTTGTTATTTTGTGTTTTGTGTCATCATTACTGATCCTTTGGGGGTTTTTTTTGTTTTAGTTATGACCTTAGGGGCTTACATACACAGACAGATTTCTAGCCCCTCTTCACTAGAGCTGGTTTGCTCCGGTTGGAGGTGTACAGATGTACCTAACATGCCTCTCTCTAGGTAATCTGCTGCTGAAGTGATACACACCAACGAGAAAAACGTGTCATCGCTGAAGGAGCTGCAGTTTGGGATCTCAGACACCTGTGCAGCCCTCTCATACAGACAAGCTGTGAGCAAAGCTGACAGCTGCAGAAAGAGGAAACAGAGGTTAAGGCTCTTAAAGGGAATAAAGCTTGTGCAGCAACAGGAATAAGTGGTCTGTCACATCTGAACTGCTCAGCTTTCTATTTGAGGACTTTGGCCCTGTGGCATTTTCTTGACTGTATCTGCGATTTTGTGCTTATTTTATCCATTTCCTTTGAGTTACAAAAGGTAAGTACCCAGCCAAGACCAATCCCAGCACAACTGTTATTTAAAACATTAAAAAAACCCAAACAGTTCCACAAAGGACTTTCTTCAATATATACAGAAAACTGACCACCTTCCTTCCCTCTTCTACCTTTCTCATTTAGAATGTTTCCAATAATCTTCCTTCTAAAACCAGAAAAATAGTACCCCTTACAGGAATAGAAATGTCAGGGATGTGTGCCAAAGAATGAATTACAACTGTCGGCATGTCATGCATCGTTTTAAAATACAATAAATTCTAACAACGTCCTTTGCTGCGCATTATTAGCTTCACTGACTGAAACAAAAAGCTGTCCTTGTGAAAAACAGGTGTAATGCACGGGAACCAGAACAGGAAAATGAAGAACCTGTTTAGTCACCAGTCTTAACAAATTATTTCTATAGGTGTAAAATTTACAAAATAGACAGATGTAATTGCTAGTTGTTTTAATGTGATACTATTACTATGTGACTATACCTATAAAGAACAGGGTTGTTAAGTTTTCCTAAGGAAAAATTCCTTATCAGCTAGCTTTAAGATGCACCTAACTTACTCCACAACTGAGGAAAATCACAGTATTTTTATGAGCAAAAGAGAGGTTATGCTTTGCTCTCCATGCTACTCAATCAATAATTCTACCTTTTCATCCCCTTTAACGATTTTCCCCTGGTGGTTATGAAACACAGCCCTGACACAGCTTGCTTCGGAAAGACTGCATTTTGTACCTGTGGAGGAAGCTGAATCTAAAATCACAGGAAAATGTCTCTGTGAGAGCACGCTCTTCCTGCCCCTGGTACCCTGAGCAGGGTACCCTGAGCAGCCCTGCTCCCATGGATGGCCACGATGCAATCTGGGAAAAGTCTGGCATCAATCCCTGCTCCAGCACACTGCTTCTGGACACAGTCCTGGGGATAGGCACCCAGCTTTGCCACCTAAAATCGAGGGATCTGGTCCGAGCCAGCCACCTACAGACCCCATATGTGGAGGGAAAGGAAGAGGCACCTCTGGAGACAAGTCCTTGTACATCCTGCAGACAGGTTCTGCCACAGCTGCTCACTAGTCTGGTCTGCAGGTTGAGCCCTTCACCAGCACACAGGCATCCTCCTCACATTTCAGCCCCGTTTCTCACACAGGCTCCTAGTATCACTCTCTTACCTCATCAAGGTCTTGCACAGAATACTGAGTGAGATGCTAAAACAACACCATTTGGATGAAACAAATACTCAGGATAGGAAGGAGTGCATCAAACAACAGTTATTATTCTGTGGATCAGAAACTGTCAACAAGTTAGAGCTGAAAATTTGAGACACCATTCCTAAGGAGACTTCACATACTCCACTTAGGACCATCTCTAAAGCCAGCATTTTAAAAATACAACCAGGTATTATGCAAATCTAAATATATTAATTTGCAACATGAAAATCCATCACTACCTGAAGTTAATTTCCTCTTATTTCCATTTGCATCACCCTCACACAACTCATGAATCAAAAACTAGTGAACAGAGATGCTTTGGAGTAGGAAGAGTGGGAAACCGGAAGATGGAAGGGTGATTCACTGCAAAAGCAAAAGATTAGGAAGCCACTGGTGTTGGAAGAAACCAAATTAGTGTGATTTCAAGTAGGAAGGAAAAAGGAAGAAAGGCAGGGTGACTGGCAAAATTATTTTAAGGAATCACCTTTTTGTTGAGATGGAAAGACAGATGGTTTGAAGTGAGAGACATGAATCATGAAAGATATGAGAACCAGCTTTGTTAAATGTAAGGATTGCCTCTGTGAGTCATACAAATCCTTTCATCCAAGAGAAGTGCAGCAGCACAGAAATTGCATGTCACTCACAGGGCCACACATAAAAGGACACACAATACCCAAAAGAAATCTTCCACATAACATCGCTCAACTTCTTCACTTTTAGAGTCTTAAACAGCATTTATTTTCCCACATGCTGCAAAGCCAAGAACACCATTTGATAGCACAGTGCTCTTCTCCCATGATGTTGTTAGTGCAGGCTCTTTCTTTCCATTACACAGGTGTGAGAAATTGGGCAGAGTCCAGCAGAGAGCACGACCCCCTTGGAGCAGGCAGATCTGTGGCTACCTGGACACATGCCAGCTGGGCCAGGGGCTAGTGAAAGAAACGTGAAATGAGGATGATAAGCTCAATGTTCCCTTCAACATTTCCATGGCAACTTGTTAAGGGGTATCAATGGATTGAGTCTGCATATTTAGCCACCAACACTAACATCACAGGGTGGGCTATTTTGGCTAGGAAGATTCAACAGTTCATCCCAATCACACAGCAGGATACAGACACCTTCAAAAAACACCACGGCTCATGCAGAGCTCTCTGATTTTAGGCAATGCAAACTCACAATCTAAGAAGCCAAAATTCGTATAATGAAGGTTGCAAAGATGTCTGCTCTTCTAAGGAGAGACAAGATATTCTCAGTGAGGGGCTGAACTGTTTAAATGCCCTACCACTAAGTCAAGGCACTAAGCCCAAGAGGAGGCAGGCACTACCAGTATTATTGGATTTCCCGTTCACAAAAGTAGCCATCAAGCTCCTGCAAAGATGCTCAGGGAAAAGGAAGAAATCAGATCAGGCCTTTCATTAAATTAATAGTCCAGAAAACTCTGAAAAAAATCAAATTGGATTGCAGAAATAGCCCCCAAGATGGCCAAGTTGGCACTGGGAAGCTGGGCTGCTTCCTAGAACTTTCTTTTCCTTTTTTTTCCCTAACATGTAAGACCTCTGGAGCAGTTACTGAGGCATGAAAACCAGTCTTTGCATTTACAGTAATAGAATTATTGTAAACCTATTCTTAAATATTTCCACACATTATATGCTTCTTCTTGTAAAATTATCTCTAAAGGCAATTATTATGGAAATAAAAGTTCTGGAGGAAAACAGCTGGTGCTTTTATGTTTATCTGAAAGCTATGTTTGTTTTTTCCTAGGAAAAACCAAAGCATTATAAAACTGTAAATGATTCCCAAGACATTTTGAACTGATTTTCTTAAAACTCAGATTAGTGCACTAGAAAAAGAGTAATAAAATAATACAAAAGTGGTAAAACTAAAAAAATTAAATGTTACTTGTCTAATTAAGTTATCACTCCAGAATGTCCTACAACCAACAATTAAACACTTGGTGTATGATTACAGTGATAGCTACTCAATCTGTCTTCACGGTATTCTTCTACGCTCTGGTGATAAAAATGATCACTGCTTACCTGCTGCATACACAGCATAAGTATAAAGAAGTTTGTGTTGAATAGAAGTCATTATTTTCAAGAACCTCCCTAGAAGACAAAACTAAATTAGAATGAGAAGCTCTTAATTACAGAGTAGGTCGGAGTGTTGTAAAACACGTGAGATTCAGAGATGTGCAAAGGAGATGTTTCCTGTAGAAGAACTGATGTCCTAGCAAAGGGGGGATATCAGCCCAAGTGGAAGAAACCAGCAGATCTTCTAATTCGCTTCCTTTTGCAAGGTGAGGCTCATTCCTGTCTTGCTCTGCGGTTTAATTTGCAATTACTCCCTTTGCACTTGACACCAGAACAATTAATAGCACAATATATACTTGTAAAGTCTACGACCATTACTGGATTAGTAATTTATTTTCTGATTCTTTATTTCAAGTCTATACGTAATTTATGCATGTGCAATTGAAATCCATGTATTAGCATGCATAAAAAATGAGTTCTGTAAGGAATCTTTGTGGGACGAAAGCTGTGGATGGATTTTCAAGAGAGGAGAGACAATTGATCAGAACAGAAGGAAAATCACAAAAAAACACCAAACCAAAAACCAAAACCAAAACTCTGCAACAGTTTATAAGGGAAGTCTTGACCACAACACTGTGTGTAAGACCATGTAAATGCGTTAAAATAGACTAAAACACTTGGGAATGGAAACTTTTATATAGAATTTGTATCATTCCACGCACATTACATCAAGGAACGAAATACATCAAGGAGTCTCTTTCCTCAAGCATGATTGTCAGCTGATTTCTACTGTATTAGGAACACTGCTCCAGGTAAAAACATCTAGTAGCAGGGCAAATAATACAGTTGCAAGCATGAGATTCCATGAGGGAGTCATATGCAAACAGATCTCTTTCAAACATCTCTTCAAAATGCCAGCAATAAAAACCATGGTTAAACACATCTTCATCTTTGGCTAGTGCTGCAAACACCAGAACTGTCAAAGGATACTGGAACTAAGTCAAAATACCCTAATCATGGTTAAATAATCTGATAAATTTAGATTTCAGATTTTAAGCCTTTTTGGCACATTACATCATTTTTTCCTCTGGGCACAAAGTCTTAGCAGATAAAATACCTCTATACCTGTAATTACGAGACTGATATTTCAGCTAATTATGGCATGTTTATTCTTACTGAATAAAATCGTGTTGTCAAGTAATGACTGAATACAGATGCTGACAAGCCAGAAAGGGGAAAATCCTTAAAAATAGGATAAAATGGCAGCTATAATTGAATGCAGGAAGAAAAACTTTGCTTTTTGGCACTTCCCCTCCTTAACTTCCACTTCTTTCCAAAGTGGAACTCCTAAAAGCCGCACTCAGTCACTTATTTTCCCCCAATAACTAATCTGTCATGGGTTCTTCCTGCAGATGACATTTCTTTTAAAAGATAATTTCTAAGACAGGTTTCTGGTTAGAAGACAGATTCCACTTCCAGGCTGTTAAAAAGTGAGAAAACATGTCTAAGGGAGAGGGCTAGCCTGCCTAGCCATGTCTGACCACATTTGACTCCCATTACAGACAGAACGCCTATGGCTTTGTTTCTAATTCATTGGCTTAGTGTTTAGAGAAAGATTTTAAGAAAAGCTTCAACCCTCACCACATTTATTTTTCCCCCTTAAAAACACTTCTGCCCTGTGTTCAGTTTCCAAATGTGAGCTGTGTGAAGGGACTGTAGGAAGACTGTATAGGGCATTTAAGCATATAGATGTAGGAGAAGAGAGCACCTTGGCCATACTGCAGTAGAGAGTAATGGGGATGATAAAAAAAAAAAATTGTGGAAAAATAAGAAAGTGAGGAAATGAAAGAATCTGCAAGGTTCTCATGCAGAAATGTGCAAGCCTGCATGTTAAGGAAACCAGGCCCAAGGCATTAAAAAGATTTCAAAGGAGGTCATGCAATATAAATAAAACTTAAAAGCACTTTCTTTTCCTCCAGCTATCGTGGCACGAGCACCTCACATCTAAACAAGTTTTCTCAAATCTACCCCACTGCCAAGTCTGTATGTGCTGCAGCCCCCAGCATCATCCTTAGCACACCACTTTTCTTACTACCTAAGTCCCTCACCTGCCATGTATACACAAATAAAATCTGTAAGCAATTTTCCTGCCTTTTAATAAAGTTTCAAGTTCTATAAAATAAAATTACTGTAAGCAAAGGTCTCCAAGTTCTCATTCCATTTATCTTTCTGTCTTTACCTCTAGTCTTTCCATCTCCTTTTGCTTCATGGAAAATTTGCCTTGCTTCCTTTCCTGCCCTTAACTCCTCCTGATTTCTGAGACAGCTGCAGGACCCCATCTGCTGTGCAGTAGCACCACTTCATGCTGCCTGTTCAAGCACAGACAGCAGACCTGACCAGAAAGGTGCACAGCATCACGTTCTCACAGACAGGTACCACAAGTATTCCAAGCTGCATATTCACGTCAGGAATTCCACACCCTGGTGAGGGATTTGCTTTCTCCTCATGAATACTACAACTTTCATTTTAGTAGTGCATGTTGCATGAATTCACCCACGTATCTCCTGAACTCCTGCAGAACACAGATAAATAAGCTGGTCCTGACATCTTGGCCATCCCTAACATTCTGAGGTACGTTCAAGGCAGATCAAAAATACTGCAACCACTTCGGTGCTTTTGAACAGCTACTGTAAGTATGCATCTCTCTGAGGGGCATTTTTTGGCCTTCTTGCCCCAGCAGAAATCAAAGAGCCTTATTAAAATCCTAGCAGAAATCTAGAAAAATAATTGCCTGTTGTTTTTTTCATTATAGGTTCAGGTTCTCGAAAATTTCCATGTTTCTAACACAGGCTAGTCATTGGCTTAAATTGATAGCACTGGGGTAATACAGAGCTTCTTCATTTAATTTCTTTTCAATCAGTTACATTTTCTTTTAAAGATTTAGCCAATATGTAGCATATTGAATACCTTAATAAAGTTTAAATTATTTCTTTTTCTCCATCCAATATGCTGTGTCACTTCACAGTTGTGGCAGCCCCTTGCTGTATGACTTTTTGCCCTATGGTTATTACACAGATTGAGCTGCTAATTTAGGCACAGAATGCTGCTGACCATCCACATTTTTGCTCATTTTTTTCCTCTGCATTTTGATAGACTTTTCTAAACCGTCCAAAACCTAAAGATTCCCCACAGGTTTTAAGACAAAAAGTTGCACATGCAACTCCAAACCAAAACTCTGATGTCACATTGCTGGAAACTGCTGTCTTCATGTACCTGTGCACACACTCATGTAAACTATCAACTCCAAAGTAGTTCAGTGAGTTGAGGAGGACTCAAATCTCCTTTCCCAAAAAGAATGAAACCAAGGAGACACAGTGAATGACACGGGCACTGGGGCACTTCTAATCTATGCTTTTAGTATAAATATAATTATTTGGATGTTCCCTAATTCATGCTTTTAGAGTGATGGTACTTGCAGAAATCACAGGCCAAGCAGACTGCAAAGCACCTTTCAGAGCATTAATAGCAGCCTGTGAACTTTTAAGGAGGGGACAAATAGACACCTGTCATCTTCTAATAGATACACTTCAAAGTCATTTTGGTATAGATTTAATGCACATAAGAAATCAAAATATATAATCAGCCGGAGCCCCAAGACCACGTGGCTAGAGCAGCCTGTCCTCCTGCAGACCCCTGGTGCAACATGGGCAGTGCTGATGATTCCAAAGACCAAACGAGATGTCAGAATGATTCTACACATTCAGCCAAATAAGACCCAGGACAAATGGAGGAAAGGTGTTTATTTTAAAGAGCTTGGGAAGAAGGGGAGAACAGAATAAACCAGCTTCCCAAACTCCTGCCACGAAAATTTTTTTAGTTCACTAAAATGTTATATATGGCTAAGATAATTCAAAACCTGATCAATTTCAAATAGGAACACACACTGGTGCTTGCTATGATAATTTCTATATGCATTTGAGACTTTCATTTGCAATGAACACATCAAGTCAATAAAATTCTACCAAGGCTTTGTAAAGTAAGAATATATTGCAGTCACAATCAAAAGTGCCACTTTGAAGAAGGACTGCTCTCCTCCCTCCCAACATCTGTTCAATAAATAGATTAGTCTTAGATAATACACATAACTTCTTTTGTTGATTCTGTGTTCAGGTGGCACACACACAGACACACACACTCAAATTACTGTGAAATTTAGTATTACCTGTCTGTGCAATATGAAATGAAGAACCTATACACACACACATAAACAGAGGACCAGCATGGAAGGCAACTGAAGAACAAGAACAGTTGCTTAGATGAAAATTATATAGAATAGCAATATTTAATGCTCCAGCAGAGACATAAATCATGATACAGTGTACTACTGTATAAAACTTATTCTGTTATAATTCACATTCAAGCAGGAAAAAACAGATGAGGGAAGAGAGATTTTCATTCTCATAATTTTAAACATAAGAAAGTTCTAAAATCCTTTTTCAAGGTCATGGGGAAACTCTGTGGCAAAGCAAAGGTTTGTATGAATACGTTTAGTGGTGTTCACAGCATGTGAAAAATGAGCCAGATCCATGGCTGTTATACACCATATTACCTCCATGGACTTTGAAATATGAGCTTGAATGATTTGCATTAATAGGGCCTTGCCAAGAATGCAGACCAGTGCTACTTTGCTGCAGAGTAGTTAACTATATGATCATGAATGAGGGCATGAATTTAAGCATTTTGTTTTGAAGGCAAGAGTAATGTTTCAGCATATAGCCAGCACCTTTGCAAATGGAAACGCAGCAAAGCTGTGTCCAGCCTGAGGGAGATAAACCTACTAGGTGCAGTGATGCCTAACTGGTACAGGGAGTGCGGCACAGACACACAGCCTGGCACAGCGGGAAATGTCCAATGCAGAGAGACTTTTTTGTGTTGTAACTTGGGGAGAACAATTGGCTGAGGCTTTGAAATGGATCAGGGTAAGACACGTGGTGGCCAGGTCTGTGACTAAAAACATTTCTGGAACATTTTCTGAAATAGACTCAAACATGAGTCTGCAACAGACCCAGCTGCAAGCTCTTCAGAGACCCATGTGTGCCAAGAATGTCCTCCAGTCCTTCCCAGTGACCAGTGCTCCCAAAAGAGAAGAGCCAGAGTGGGACTCATGGTAGGTGAACAGCTAGAGGAATCTGAACTGAAACATGGAAACATGCAGGTGCCCCAGAGAGCTCCCCCGGGGTAAAGGGGTGGTTGATGACACAGAGACTACACATAGACCAGCTTCTGCACTCTATCATCTTTCTGCATAGCCCAGAAGATCAGCACAGGATAAGCACTGAGCCTTCCAGACCATCCTAGCGTTGAGGAAGCATTCAGACAATTTGGACCACCCACAGAAATGAGCATGGCTTGCAGGCTGACTAACCTCAGCTCTGCCCTCAGCAGCTGCAGACAGGATTTGCAGGTAATTCTTCTAGCATCTACAGCTGACAATTCTCATCTGAGATGTCTGTCTCACTAGTATATATGTTTCAAGATCGTAAATCTCCGAGGCCCTGGTTTTATTATTAGAATAATTTTCTGCAAACCCCCGCGAACGTGTACCGTTTGATTTTGTAAGAAACTTCCCCCAAAATTAGTCCCCTCCCCCCATCAGAGCCTTCCACGGCTGGCAGAAATGACATTAATTCTATAAAGACAGACACATGCTGGACCAGCATTTGTCTCTCAGTTCCTGCTCCCTCGGTAGGTGATGCGAAAAGGCACAGATGACAAATCATTTTAGCAGCTGACTGTAAACAAAATAAAAAGGCTTTGTTTGAAGGATTAAAAGAGAAAGATTCTTTTAAGGATTAGAAGACAAATAGTAGGAAGTCTGAAACAGTGTCACGTACCTTAAGCTGCATGAGTCCAGGTACGGGCCAGGGACTTTTAAAACTTGTGGGAGATTTTACCCAGCTAGAGGTCTAATTAAACACAGCTGGAGAGCACACTTAAAAAGTGCCTCAAGGACTGCTCTTGGATGTATGAGTTTTGTCTGTCTTGCTCACAACTTGGAACTTGTCCAAGCACTTTTGGGAAAACACAACCAGGGATAACTCTGCTCCTCAGGCCCAGCTGGCACTCTTTGGTCTCCAAAATGTGCCAGCTTGTAACTCCTCGAATTGCTCCTCTGTGCTGATCATGCTCTCACAACAACAATAGACAGAATGAAGTTCCTTGCAATGGAAAAAAATTGTACGGAGAGCCAGTGTCCTTCAGCCTCATGCTCTTCTACTGATACTTAGGGACTTGGCTAAAAAAGAAAGATTTTGTGCCATAAAGTAAAAAAAAAGCTGCTTGAAGTGTGTCACATATTATTCCACAGCTACGTTCTCAACAAAGTTTTCGAAAGAGGTGGCACACTACAAGTCACACTACAGAAGACCCAAGTTTCACCTCGCCACAGGACATAACTTCATGGAATATTCTCAAATAAGTTGCACAGATCAGTATGCAAAGTGCAATTTCAGCTCCTGACAATACTTTGAATTAACGTGAGATATTACAATACTTTGAATTAAGGTGAGATATTAGTGAACAAGAATGCTGGTATCACTTCGGAAAGTTTCACGGATGTACCACAGGTTTTTGGCTGTCAAAGAACTTATTGAAGACTGCTGTGGGACATGTCGTACTGAACAATCCCAGAGCACAGATGCATGTTAGCCTTATATTAAATATCTGAAAATATCTGAGATATTGATTTTCATTACTATTATTATTTCTTCTTATTATTTTACTGTATTTCAGTTATTAAACTCTTTTAATCTCAACCTACAGGTTTTACCTTTTTTCTGATTCTCCTCCTCATCCCAATGGGGGCAGGGAGGGAAGGAAGTCAGTGAGCAGCTGCACGGTACTTACTACCAGCTGGGGTTAAACCACGACAGAAGCAAACAGCTGCAGCTTACAGTAACAGAAGTCAAAAACTATCATCTCATCAACATTTGAAGGCTCATGAACCTGTCTGTCAAGGAAAGTTAGCTCAACTTATCTAACAACAGACAGGAGCTGCAAAACAAGTTTCTCCATGTCTTTGATGAGTTCTTCTTCCAGCTAATCAAATCAGTCAAAAAGATCCTTCTCAAAACCCCTCTATACCACAAATTACTTTGCTTGTGCTTCATCCTGCTCCTAGCAGACTCGATTCAGTTCCCATATTAGTGCACACAGTGCTTGGGCTCTTTGGTGATCTAACGCGTCTAGGATACCAGAAATTTGGAACATGCAACACAAATTAACCGAAAATTAATCACATTGTTAATACACGGGCTCAAGATCTTCACAGCACTAACAGATCAATATCTCTTTTTGGTGTGATAATCAATTAGTGAACTTGCAGCCAAAGAAAACTGGGAAATCTACACATTTGGACAAATATCTATTGGGGAATATAATCCTTTCCGTATGTGTGAAAAGTTCTTATTCATGAACAGTGCTTCCACTGTTCTCTTGAAGGAACCAGCAATTCATGTGCCACCTCTACATCCTCAAAAGCAAAAGGACTGTTACCAGTTAACACTGCTGCAAACTCTCCTGCCAAAAGAAAACCTGATTCACTATCTAGTGGCCCAGCAGACAGGAGAACAAAGTAGCAGCTGGAGACAGCTCCTGCAAGGCAAAAACCTCCTGGCAGGACAAACAATGTATACGGATGGAGCCCAGGGCTTTTGAAATTAATTTCCATCCTTTCTTACCAAATAAGTCATAGGAGTCATTTAGTTCCCCTGTGGTATTTCAATGTTATCCACGGATACTTATATTAAACTTTTTTTTTTTAATTAATTTAAGTAAGGTTATCTCTAGCAAGGATATCTATATATGCTCTCTCTCTATATATCTACAGAGATGTATGCCATCAATAAGAATGTATTCATCACTCCTAGGCTACCACTGAGAGGTGGTCATGAGGGCCAAATCAGAATCTACAAACAGACACATCCAAAAAAAAAAAAAAAAACAAACCGAAAATTTATCACCCCGGGCTGTAACAAGCTGAAATTTCTCAGTACAGCTCAATGACTAAAACAGATTGGTGGAGACACCTGCCCTATTAGAAGCATGGACTGAAATATATTTTCCATGTATTATGGCAGCCTTTCAGTGGCATTTTCTGCTCAGGAAAGCTAGGAGAGAGACCAATTAAAGCAATTACAGAATATGTACCAGGGGACATTTACTAATGGGACTAAGCTGTGATCCTGCCATTAACTCATTGTAAGTAGATGGTTTTATACACAACTTACACTCTCTCCTGGTCAATGAGACGCTGTAATTACACTTAAACCCACTACCCCTGCAGGAGTAGCATTTTCAAAATTAAGAATATGTCTATGCACACATACACCTATGTAGACACACACACCCCCCCACCCTCACCTGTATGTTGTGTATATGATACAGTACGTTATTGTAGAATGTATTGTACATGTAATTATTATATACTACACCATCTCTATGCATTGCATAAAGTGTAAAAGGAAAGACAGTATTCTACTTAGTATCATAAATCAGAGAAAAAAACTGCATGTATTTGGTTAAAATATTAAAATATAGCAGCAAACACGAGACTGTCAGAGATAATGTTTTCTTCTTTTGTAAGATCTGGATTTCCTGCACCATGCTGCTTTAGAAACAACTGAATTTTTTTCTAACACTATAAGCAGCATACAAGTTGCAGGGATAAACACATGCTCTAGCTGCCTGCTAACCAGCTCCAGAAGAGGAACACCAGACTCTGTCGGAAGGGTGTTGAGGCCACTGGCTCAGCATGATTCATTTAAAGCTATTACTGAATAGAGCTCAGCTCTGTCAGTGTTCACCTGCCCACAGTGCAAGATGAATACTTGATCCTGGGAGTAAACAGCTTTGGTTCATCTGGCATGAAAACTCAGAGCAAAGGAAAGCACAAAAAGATTGACAAAGTCTTTGTTCTGCAAGATGAAATTTGAAACTATAGGCTTAAACGTGAATCATTTTTTGTTTGTTTTTTAAAACCAAGACTATGCTATCCAAAAAACAACAGAAGAGAGCTCAGCCTCCCTTACCAAATAAAATAAATGAGTGCACAATCACAGACTTCTTTCTCCACACAGCTAGCACATCCACATTGTGATAGGTGCCTCTGTTGTGACAGTGCTGTGCTGGAACAAAAAACAACAAGGAAAAGCACACAGGGAAACAGGAGGACAATTCAGATGAACTCATTCTTAGTTTTTTAGCCACTTCTCTTGAATCTTTGCCTAAAGGAGAAACTGCAGCTGTTTTAAGGAGCTGTATGAGAGAATCTTAAAGGTCTGATCAAGGCTCAGGACTTGGGCTGTTGTGCCAGGAAGCCAAGAGCAGCAGTGGAGTCTGATCCCTGCAATGAATAGAGCTGGTTGCTCCACAAAGCTCAAAACCAGGGATAAACTATTTCAGAGTATTATTACTATTACGCGTGTAATTATGGGCAATTATTACAGAGGTGATATCTGTAATATCACCTGTCCAGAATCACTATCATCCCCAAAAGATTGTTAGAAAAGTCTGTGTTCATCATCCACTAATTATATTATATTATATCATATCCATTTTAATTCCCTCCTCCACTTTTAAGGAAGTACTTAAAAACTCTAATAATAAAATTAAAGAAAACAAAGCATCGTGCATGTGTGACAGCATACTGTACAGGAAAACACCAGTTTGTGCTTCCTCAGCTCTGAAAGACTCAAACTATTCACTGCTGTTGAAAACTCAACCAGGACCTCCATGCGGGATTGGAACATAGTAATGCCATTCAAAGAAAACAGCAAGGAAAGAAATAATTATTCACAGGCTTCCAATTTTGATTAATGTTGTGTAATGTGGCAGGAATAGGGTATGATTTAGGGGTGCCCGGCCAGTGGAATTTCATATGGCATGCCTATTTCTTACAATAGCTTTTACCAAGTTGTAAAACTGAAATCATTAATTTAAACCCTTAAAATATCAACATGATGTGTTTACAACCAAGTCTTGAAAATAATTGGATCATTATCATTAAAAGCTCCTTAACTGACTGCAACTTGAAAGTGCTTGCAATAGTGGAGATATGATGTATAAAATGAGCATGTTTTTAATCTTGTTTTTAATCTCATTTTTAATGCTATGTGATCTAAACAACCAAGACATCAAAGACTGCATTTTCTAACAGGTTTGGTTTTTTTTTCAGTTAAATGACATCCAGTTTTCCTTTGCACTTTCCTTTTTGTTTCATGCCTTTCAATTTTCCCATTTATTTAAAATCACATTAAACCTACAGCAAAGAACAGATGTCAAATCCTAAATGCCTGGGTGCATGATTCTCACAATGGCAACCCCCAGTTCAGAGCAGCCAGCACCACCTCTCTCAGAGGTCACTTTATTTCCTTTTCAAATAATCATCAGCTTCACAGCACAGGCAAATGAGTCAACATATCCTCTAATTATCAGTAATCCAAAGATGACTTGAAGAGATAATGAGTGACAACTCTGATGCACCAACTCTGCTGCCAGTTTTGTCCTGATTTCCATTGCTTAACAGAGTTGTCCCTGACCACGTGAGGGCACACCTGACTATGACACTGCCACATACTAATGTATATCCTTTAAACCACAAAGTGGTTTAGAGATGATTTGCTTCTATCCTGCCCCATGTGACAGCAGCTTCCTGGTGCCACAGAGGCTCCTTGGTGAGCACTGCTGGCTGGTTTGGCTTCCCGAGGCACTGCAGCACTCGTTCCTTCAGCTCCAGCCATACGTGCAAACTCCCTCTGCAGTCACGTTAGATAATCTCTTGGTTTCTCTACTGCCAGTTGTTTGATGCTACATGTGCTGCTGAGACTAACGTTTAACCCTGTTTTGCTTGCTGGGACACCTGAAAGCCAGAAGAGGAGTCGCAGCAATCCACATGTGAAGAGCTGAGGGGGAAGGGTTTCCTGCCCCTTTGTGGGTGAGCAGGAACTTGAAAACTGCAGAAAACTGCTGGCCAAAGATAGGAAAAACATAGAGGCCTAAATGTGTTGGAGAAGACTAGGCAGCACTGCAGGTAACCTGAAACCTTAATTGAAGGAAGAGTGGAGACCTCTCCTCAGTCAAACCTTTCCAAGCCATCCACATCACAGACTGGGATACACAGAAATGCTGTGGACAATCTCCTACGGTCAGACACAGTCCAAGTCATGTGCTGACTGGAGGTCAGCAGCTAAATAGAGAGTTAAACTCACGGGCTGCAGAGGGGAAAAAGAGATCTGAATAGTTCAACACCTTGAACACTTTCAGCACTGAGAAGTACTGGGTTACAGAGCATCTTCACACGCCATGACGGTGTGTGGCAAACTCACCCTCTTCCTTCTCCCGTTCTCCTTATGCTTGCACAATTATTTATTTAAGATGTGAGTTGTTCAGAGGAAGGACCATCTGCTTTCTCACCTCCCAGCTGCTCTTCCATTATCAAAAACTTAAAATAACCAAACTCTGTATTTACTGTAAAGCACATGTAATATAGATACATGGGTCACTTAATCATTTTTTTTTCCTGTGGTAAAATTCAACTATTGGTGTTTATTACAGGTAACAACGAAAGACCTCGTCCTAGATCAGGATCCTGCTAAAGTGCTGTTGTCTTGTTATTTTCTTCTTTGGTTTTTCTGTTTTGTTTATTTATTTGTTTCCTTTTTCTCCAGAGATAAGGTTAGAGCACGGTGTATCCTAGTTTCAGTCTGCCAGGACTGCATGACCACAGCCGTGCAACACAGCCAAATCAGACTGTGTAACTCGAAGACTGGCAACTCAGCTGCTCTATCTAGATGTCTATATCCAGGACGAGGCACTCCTTCCTTGCAGTTGTGCTAAATAAAATCCGTAAAACTGGTGCAATGGCAATTTGAATTCTCCTGTTCTGCACAACTGCAAACAGCAGAAGCCCATAGGAGACATTTATAAGAGTGCACACAAATCAACACCTGCTCTGTCTATTTTGCAAACACTATAAGTAGGCAATGATCCGAATGTAACCTGGCTATGGTCCAAACCAGTCACTCTGAAGGTTGGCAATTAAAATTATACCAACCCAAGAAACTACCTGAGAGACCCTACACCTTCATTCAGATTAAGTCCTTATCTAAGAATGACTCCCCTTTTTTTTTTTCCAAATGAACTGGGCAACATGGCAGTATTGATGGCACTAATAAACGCCTGAGTACACATATTCTTAATAAATGGTTTGAATGTGGAAGTGGAAAGTTCCCCATTTACTTAGACATGTACACCTTCTTTGTGGTTTAATAAAAGCAATTAAAGAAACCGAAGTCAGGGTTAAACAAACAAGCTTATTAAACTAGAACAAGCATGTTTATGAATAATAATTACTTTTAAAGGTGTCCTGAAGGTTCCTTGCTTCCTTCACTGGCCAAGCTTCGAAATCAATGATTGATACCATTCTCTATTTTTTCTATACTTTCAAACTTCACGTTGGCACAGGATTATCAGTATAATGTACTGAATTGTCCCGCTCACGAGTAATAATAATGATCAGATTTTTTTACCTCTATACTTGATACATATCCTTCAGCGCTATCCAAATCCCCTATGTTTTGTGGCTATAAAAGATGATGCATCAGGGTGAGAAAACCACCCTGTGTATAGGATAGGCAATTTATAGTTTAAGAAATGATAGTGTGAGGACTATGACATTAAGAACTGTATTCATGAAAATAACGACATACTCTTTATGAGAAACGTGCATTTAGACTGTATACTGGTTAAAGCAGGGATTTACTTTTTATTCTCCACTCATACAAATACTCATGGATTTAGAATCCTTTAGGGCTATTGCCAATATAAGCCAATTGCAAATGTAGTGAAAACTGCCCCAAGACTAGAAGCCTCTCTAAGCAAGAGACATTTCTGATCATGTGGTGTGAGGAAGGAGACATTGAGATGCTGAGATGCATTGCTTGATCTGATCTAGAAATCTGTGCTAGAAATCCTTTCTGAGTTATCCAAGTAAACATAAAACCACCCAAAAGGAGCTGAGAGGGAGTCATTTTATCCAAGCAACAAATTCGTTGCCATCACCGAAAAAGTCACATGAGCTACAGGTGTCACCAAACATCAGAAATGCTCATTTCAGAACCTCCTGTTTGAAATGGATGGCATGTCCTTAGAATGAAAGAGGAAGAACAAGCAAATCATTCCCCAAACTTTAGAATATTTTTTTCCAGCCAACACCAGCTTTGACGGCGACGAGCAGAACTGGGCATCATGGGCTTCCCTCAAACAACATAGCATAGGGATATCATGGACTCATACTGGGTGAGATGCCCTTGGGTCCCCATTCCGAGTTTCTCATGCTCAGGATGCTTGCCCTAGACACTGAAAATCTGGGAGTCCCTAAAGTACCTAAAACAATTTGCATGATATTGACCTTAGAACAAAGGGAGACCTTCTCCTCTTTCCTACACTCTCTTAAAAAACCCAAAACTATTTCCTAGTGTTTTTTGTACTTGCAAAAGACAAAATGGTATCTTACAATCTGCAGCACTGAAAACTTTTGCCAGCAAGGAAAAGCATCATGTCTGTTCACCCAGAAGGAAACAACTCAGAAGTGAAATCATTCAATCTTTCCTTAAGGTCTTTAAGGTCTGTTGTTCACAATTAGTTTCAAGGTCATGAAAAATCTATTATGACTAAAGGCAACAACTAATTAAAAAAATCAAATCATCAACAAAAAAACCCTATCAATTTTCTTGAACACCCC
The DNA here is from genome assembly GCA_013397755.1 of Cnemophilus loriae. Lineage (NCBI taxonomy): Eukaryota > Metazoa > Chordata > Aves > Passeriformes > Corvidae > Cnemophilus > Cnemophilus loriae. The sequence goes on from VZTF01002098.1 coordinate 1,194,279, forward strand.
AGTGCCTCTACTGACTACAGATCTCTACTACCACTTTCCCTTTTTTTAAATAAGCATTTAGCTGTGCAAAGATCCTGCTACATTTCATACTTAAAAAAAAAAAAAAATCTCCTGCCAAAGCAACAGAACTGTGGTTTGATGAAAGCCACACTGTCAGACACATATAAAATCTCAATAATCTCATTGGTATAATGGCTGCTTAGCTCCTATGATGCTGAGAGGAAAGTTTCAGGATGGCGATGGATGACTTTGTTGAAGATGACTAAAACAATGAAATAAATCTGGTGCTGGTGCAGGACGGATTCAGGGAAGACAGAGACACACGCACCACACAGCTTGTGCCCATCTGCCTTGCACGGTTATGGCCAGCCAAGCAGATACAGGCTGGGTCGGTGAAGAATACATGGCCATCACAGCTCTGCTTTCCATGCCTGCCACTCCCTAATTCTTCACTGCACAAACATTTGGACTTGACCCCATGGCTGGGTATATTCTTCTCCTCCAAATACAGATAACAACATACATCAGACTGCAATAAAAGCACCTCTTGCCTACCTCACTATACAATCTTTTTCTTAAGTGTGTGTCTCTAATTCATTCTCTTCCATCTTCTTCGACTCCTTCTCCTCTCTTTCTTTCTCTTCCTTCTTCTGTCCCATTTTTTCCTCATTCCCATACTTTCCATCTCCTTTCCTTAAATCACTTAAGTGCTATTTGAATTGAGATGTTAGCAGAATTAAAGACCAGCTTAGATTACCAAGAAATATCCACACCAGAGAGGTGCACCAGAACAAATTTATCAGGAAAGGAAAAAATACGACTTTGTTCCATATTGCCAAGGTATCCCAGACTTCTTCTAACCTGTCTTCCAAATAAATGAACAATAAGTTTTTTTCTTAAATATTTCATATTTCAATGGTGATATCAGAAAAAGTGCCCACATTTTCACTGCAACACCAGAAGAGATGAGTTTACTCTCTCGACAAGTATGCATGTGTATGAGGACATAACAAAGGCTAGCACACTCTTGTTTGAAATTGCTCTAGACAGAGGTGGGGAAAAGAAAAAAAATGCAAGCTTTCCCTCCCTTATTACAGATTTTCAAACCTCCTCATGTCAGCAGGTTCCTGGGATACAATAATATTTTGTATCCTTTTATCGTTCCTGCGCACATAATCTTTATCATGGTTTGGCATGGCTTTGCTCTGTGCCTCTGCAAATAGGTATAGCTCACACCAGTGGGAAAATGGCCAGTGACAGAATTGAAGCTGCAAACCTCATAGCTATACACCTACCTCAGTCCCACCAGCGGTCTCAGAGCTCACAAAGAAAATACACAGACTGCACACCTGTTTCTGGTTAAACAAAGAAAATTGGATTTTTATCAGTTTCACTGCCACCTTTTACAGAGCACTGTTTTGTCAAGAGCCACTAATGAAAGAGCTTAACTGCAGATAAAGAACATACAGTTTTGACTGAATTCATAGATTTATCTAAAACATTTTCCAGCCAGAATTATATTACATTCTTTTCAGAGCTGAAATAGGATTACAAAGCATGGAAATGAGTGTCTTAAAATATGTATCTATATTATTGCATATGACTGAGAAGCTTCATTAATAAAGATGTCTCTAAAGATTTCGGGTTTGCGCATAGTCTTGGTGAAGGCTTAAATATAGTGAGAGTATATGTCAGTAACTTATATTCGTGTCAGCTGGCATACTGAATGGAAAGAACACAGGGATTTAGTAGTTCATAGGCTAAGACACAACCCAAGAGTCAACATGTAATTTCCTTTTTCGTCCATGTCTCATGTGCACATGACCAATGACATGGTACTTGCCCCATCAGGATTCTTCTCCAACACTAGTTCTGGGTGTTACAGAGGCACTGTGTAGCTGAACTGCAACGGAGATGGTTGGGTTGACAACATACTGTGCTTGTGGAGGTCTGTACAATAAATGCTTAAAACAGACAATGCAAGCTGTAAGATGATGCAGCTTGAAGACCTGGAAGTCCTTCTGAAATGTCCACCTAATCTTTCAGTGGTGCAAGAAGAATTAAAGAAACTTCTGAAAAACTGATGAGAAGTTCTGAACCAACACACAGCTTTTAACTGAGATCAATAAAAGAATGTGTTAAAAAAAATAAATTATGGGATGAAAACGTAAGTCCCAATAGCAGAGCAGTAGAGCAAGCTCTCCCCATAAAACTGGAGAGGCAAACTCTTTTCCAGAGTCACATATAAGGCTACCCTGGGCAAGGCAGCTGCCATCAGTCGCCTTCCCATGCAGCCAAGGAGTCAGAGCTGACTAAATAATGTGGTAACCACATCATTTCTTTGTGCACACAAACTGCAGGAAACTTGTGTGCCTCAAGCGTACTCGCCAGATGGGATAATTAGGCTCAGACAGATCACTGACCTTCCTAATAAAAATAGCCCAGAAATAGAGGTTGACTGAAGAAATCTGTGTCATGTTCCCAAACTCCTAAACAGTCCACGGAAAGCCATCTATACTGACTCACCTAGCAGCTTGGTGTTCCTGCAAGTGCATCTTACGAGGGTACAAATCATTTGGTTTGGGTCATTCTTAAGTATTTCTTGAATTTTCTTTATGGAAAACAGGCACTGAGGTTTCACTGCTGGGAACTACTCAGTTGTCTTTCTATGAAAATGATGAAAGCAAATATATATGCATTTATGCTAAGCTATTCTCTCTATAATTATCACTGAGGCTGGTTTCTCACACTAAAGCAATTTTGGAGAAGTCAAGGCTTTCAAACAGTGCAAAATGCAAATGCCATTTCACCTTCCATAAATGGAAGGCATGACATCCATTTAAATAACATCATTTTATCTGGACTTAGAAACGTAAACATAATCAAATAATCTGATGCTTTAAAATAAATTCATTATTTTGGAGTTTTAAAGGCCATATGAGACACCTCTGAAATCAGGGAGGTTTCCATCTTTTCCCCATCAAGTCTATTTTCCCTTCCTTAATGTGTACCACAATGTTTAAACCCATACTGATGAATAACCACATTCACACAAGGCTACTCTGTTATTTTCCAGGCATTGTCATGTCATATAATTCTATTCCATGCCTTAAACCAGAAAGGATTAGACACAGTGCCAATTATTGCTAAACACAATCTGCTATGAACAAAGCACACACCACAAGCCCAAAGACAAGCAATTTTGCAAGTTCACAGGCAGAAGATAACTGCAACTCCTCAAGAGGCCCATCACTCTCATGGAGATTAGGCCTGGCTCAGTGAGCTGCAGCAACTGGCAGCATCTTTTCTTGTACACCCATGGCCTGGGATTCTCAAGCAGCCAAAAATTTAATGTATCCAGAAGCTTTCCGTGAACACAGCCTACAAACATGTTGCACGCTCCAACACAGACAGGCAGCTCCACCTGGCCATGCACCAGACGCCCCAGTGCGGATGGATCCATCTTGCTATTTGAGACTTAGATCTATATATATTATTTCCACAAGGAAAAATTAGGCATCAAGGGCTAGTCCTCATTTTATTAAAACACACATATTCCAAAAATCAAAATAACTGAATATTCTAATTCAACTCAGAGCAATATCTGCCTTTTACAAACAGTGCTTCTTTGGGTAGGATATTCAGAGGAGACTGAAGTGCCCTACACCAAAGTTTGAGGCAGGGCTTTGGTGAGAAAGTTTTATGTCTCTGATTCCACACAAGATGCACTCATACACACAGACACCACTTCCTATATATCCAGCTGCTGACGTGCGAAAACCAGTGAATCACAACAGAATCGTACCAGTATCCGTATTTATGTTCTGATCCCAACCCCTGACTGAAAATTATGTTAACAGCTACTCAATTTCAACTCTGCTAAAAAAAAAAAACTAACCCAAAAATTTGAAAAGGAACACAGATTTTTAATTATAAAGTAGGCAAGTAATCAGGGTGGGGAAAAGAGAAGATAATAAGTCAAATCATCTTGTTACTTACCTCGAGGTAAAGCAGCAGTCACTCCATCAAAACAAGAGATAAAAAGAATGTATGAAATTACTCAACCCAACTATTTAAGCTCCATATTTTACTCATTTTATGCAAGTCCCACCTGTGTCACAACCACCCACAGCTTGAATCTACAGACAATTCACTACATGGTGAGAGGAGATTTGATCTTAAAATTACTTTAACGCTGACCTCTAGTGACAACTGATGGGAATTTACCTTTTTATGGGCCTGCCCATTTGGGAATGCATCTTTGGGCTTCTCTGTAATTACAGGGCTTGCTCCAATTCACAGCTACCCCCACTTCAAGGAGTGTGCAGCCAAGGAGAGACCTTGAACTCACATTTATCACAGTCACAGGTGAATTAAGGGTGATTCACCACAGTCTGTAGAAATGTTATGATTAAATCTAAACCTCTGTTTTCACGTATTAAAAAGAGGAAAACGCAACAAAATACAAACACTAGGTTTTGAGCCTCATAAGTGTAACAAATGCATTACAGTATCAGCTAGGCACAGCTTATGACAGACAACTGCCCACATCTTCAGGCAGACAACCAAAATGTCATCTTTCATCTCCAGGACCACAATAACAAGGCAACCTCTTGTCCTCTAGTGCTCTATAGCAAAAGCAGCCCTGCAGCTTGAGCAGTACTCCTGCAGCTTTCCCTGCAAAACAAGGGTGTGATGGGCCCTTGGGGGCAGGCATTTCCCCCACACACCCATTGCAACATAGTCCAGGTGGAACGATATGCAGGTTACAGCAAGTCACCAAACACCGCATCTCATGAAAGCAGGGAGGAAACGATAGCTGCCACTCCAGAATGCAGCCCACCTTACTGTGTTTGCACGCAGAATCAGAGAACAGCTTGGGTTGGAAGGAACCTTTAATGCTCATCTAGACGAATCTCCCTGCCACGGACATCTTCAACTAGGTCAGGTTGCTCACAGCCCCATCCAACCCGACCTTGAACGCTTCCAGTGATGGAGCATCAATAACATCCTCATCATAAAAAATGTCTTCCTTATATCAAGTCTAAAAGGATCTTCTTTTAGTTTAAAACCATTACCCCTTGTCCTATCACAAGAGCCCCAGTTAAAAAGTTTGCCCCAGTGTCTGCGAGGCAAAGTAAGAGACAGGGTGATGGCCATGGAGCCCCTTTGGAGCTGATCCCAGCTTGGGGTAAATATAAGTGGGTTTTGTGTTATCTGAATCTATAATGTTTCCTTTTGCATAGTACAGATGTTGTAATCCATGTATGTCATTTACATGGACATGACTGGTGTCGGGGGATTTTCACGTTCTGTCAACTGTCCACCCCAAATATCTGTCTCTGGTAGAGTCCTCAAAGCCAGAGCCAAGAAACGTTCTGCCTTCTTGAAAGCCGTCTTAAAGGACTGTAAAAGTTTCCAGACTGCTCCTCCACTTAGCTGATAACACGGGGATTTTTATGGAAGCATCTTCTGGTGCACAGCCATGGCCAGGTGACGGCACAGACAGCAGCACAGCCGGGGAGAGAGCCCCAGGGCCCCGAGGAAGCGTGCACCACAACAGAACGTGGAGCCAAAGACTGATCAGTCATACCTAGGCACAAATACAAACCCCAGTATTTCAAGATAATTGACTTGACTCTTCAGTCATTTTGACTGGAAAGAATCAGCTGTCACAACAAACTTAACTAAGAAGACTGAAGATTAAACACTTAGCTGATGTGAAATAAAAAAGTCCTCCCATGCTGACAAATACATCACCTTCTCATAATGAAGACTTCACAATAGTTAAAACTTCTCTGCTGAACAAGCTGCCAGCAAGAAAATCCAAGGAAGTGTTTATTTTTCAGCACCACAGGCATATAAACAGTACACTTGACAAACACCTGCTTGCCAGTAAGCCAGGCAGCCTTTGGCAGCAAACCTGGATCTTCCTTCCCTCAATGCATGGACTTGATGATTCTTCCATGTCTTAGCAGCTTATCTAATCACAACAAAACACAACCACGTGAGAAGGAAAGCATACCTTATTTAGACACACTGAAATCAAACTCCAACTCGAAGATTTAGTGTTTAGGCTACCAACTAGGTAAATGAAGCTTCCTTATATATTCCAGCTGCATGTAGGAATGCTTATAGATGTACATGTATAATAAGATTTAATTATCTAAGAGGGTTGGCGGGTAAGAGTGGAGGGGAGAGAGAAAGAGGGGGCAGGGGCTTAATAATGGATACAGAATTGCCTCTAAGTTGTCATAATCATCACCTAGCTTGGACATCAGCACAAAGCGGTCTTAAAAACAATCATTCGCTCATGTTAGTGGCTGTCAAAGCTCCATCTAATCCATTCATTAACAAAATATCAGGTTAGCGAGCTGCTGTGTCCATAAGATAATTAGTTTTCATTGTGGGGTGGCACATTCTGTATCACATTGACATAATAAATAACTCCATAAACTGTTATAATTTATTTGCTCCTGAGCCTTTTTTTTCCCATTAGTTCTTCAGCAGAGGGTATTAAACACGCACGAACCATAAATACAGAGTCCTTCGACCAGTCTCAGAAGTCTTAGACAGCATGGATAGCTATTACACAGGCAGTTCATGGGCGACTTGCCTTTAGGTCATTTGAAGAAAGGTTGCTAGAACAGCTGAAAGGAGACCATGCCAAAAAGGCATCCTCATTAGGTCTCATCTCCATCGTCTGCATGTACTGAGTAAGGTGCTATTGTGGCCCAGCACGCAACACAAGGATTGTGCAAGGGTTGTGTGGGAAAAGGATTGCTGCTGTTCATCTCTTCATGGGCTCTGTCTTGTTGCCTTAAAAAGAAAGTACCCATCCAGGATGAGTTTGGCTGGGCCAAAGCCAAGATAGCCCAATCCTTCTGCAAAGTACTTTAAAAAGAAGCAGTTCAAAAAGGAAACTGTAAGTTGTGGACAGTAGAAAATAACGTTACATTTCTGTTCACGTGAAAATGAGCAGGTTTCTGGGAGGCTCTACAGCATACCATGCCAGGCAGTTTCACAGTAGCTAGGTTAAGGTATTTCATTCCTTCTATCAAAGACATGATCTTTATTTTAATCCTAGGAAACTGTGTATCAGCACTATCTTCTGCAGTGAGTTCATGGGTTAATTACATGGTGCTTTAAAGACCTTATGTACGATGCCTTTTGATTTTCTTGCTTCTCTCTTGACTTGTGAGCACAGGGAAGATTTTCCTTGGTACTACTCGTCTCCCCCTGGTACCACACTTTATCACACAATTTTTAATTCATGCGCTATCACTACTAGAGACCTCATCTGTTCTCACAGAGGAATATTCAGCTTTCTTGCTGCTCTTCTCTGTACTTCTGCAACCTCTTCTTGCTGAGTGCTCAGCAAACATGGAAGATTATACAAACCAGGTGGGAGGAACCAGTCTTCAAATAATAGCCTACTTCTAATAAATGCAAGCCTTGCTTAATGAAGCCTGACAGACGTTTACATACAATATTTCACACTGAGATGTAAATAAAACCACTTGGCAGAAATCTTAACAAAAGGTCATCAAAATGCCCATGCAATTTCTTTCACTACTTAACATATGGTTTTGCTGAATTTCATTTACTGTTGTGCTGCCTTGTTGCTTGGCTTCATAAGATATTATTAATGGCCACTACTCCTTCTTCCTTTTCTGTCTTTAACAGGACTCGTTATTCGCATATCTCCCCCAAAATTGTCCAGCTTAACTAGTGATTTCCCTTTTGAATTCAAAATGTTCAAGAGGGTCTGACATTGTATTAGCAGAAAGGAATAATGGGAACTATTTTGGAGCATAACAAGTAACAATGTTACTTTTTCTGGAAATAGCAATTAACATCACACTTCAGAGAAAATATCTCTGAGAAAGGAGATAACAGTGCAAGCATTTGAAACACAGGAGGCCCAATAGCAATTGTTTGGATATGGATCTTCTTTATTCAATGCTATTCACCATTTGAATCCTGTTACAATGCATTGCTTATTCTTTTCTTCTTGCCACTGCTCCATCTGATCAATTCCACTTGAAAAGGAAAAAAAAAAAATAACGTGTTGGGTGAGCACACAGTGAAGATATAGTTATCTTTTCCATGGGTAATAAAGAGCGTGTGACTTGCTGCTCGCAAGTGCTTTAAAGAAAGGTGGTCAGTAACCGGTGTGCAATAGCGAGAAGAAATGATGCAGGAGAAAAAACACTCATCATCTACAAGACTGTAAGGTAAGTAGAATTTATGCATGCGGTTTTTTAATGGGCCCCTATCCAAGGGCTAGCAGCACAGAAATAAGCAAACAGAGCTGAAGACTCAGCAAAAGAACAGGGCATTTAGAGGAAAGTGATGTTTACCAGTAGGAAGTCATTCCTCTAATGAAAATTTAACATGCACTAGTGTAGGCAGGAAAAAAAAAAATTACAGTTTTCCTAAATGAAAATAGCAATCAAAGTTTTTGATTGCCTATCAGCTTTGAAATGCTAATCATTATGGTAGCTGTGTTGGTGAAGGTAAAGAATTACTTAAAGTGTGTTATTTTCTTTTTTAGGTTTTTTTTTTTTTTTTTTTAATCACTGCTGCTCTACAGCTGCACATGCTCAAGGAAACAAAACTGTATGGATAATTACCCCTATGGAAGCAATCCAAAGGTTCACAAAGTAAAAGCTCCTTCCACCTTAAAGATCAAGGTTTTAAATTAGGAAAGTACTTAAGTCTCCAGCTGATAAAGATGTGTGACCTGCTGGGCAAAGGTAATCACCAGGGAGTTAATTCAGGACTCTCACAGCACACAACGCAGGGGGGATCCCCAGTGCAGTAGTTTGAAACAGTAAGATGCTACTTAGAGCAACAAGAAAAACAAGCACTGCAATTTTACAAATACTAATAAAAAAATAGCAGAAGCTTTTAGTCTTTTCCCTAAGAACACATCATTCCCTTTCCTTCAGAACACTTTTCCAAACACTGGCAGAGGTGTCCCAGTCAGCCCCTGGTCAAGCTCATGTCAGGAAAGGAAACAGGTTTTCCTGTTCTTGATCAGATTTTGACTTCATTTACAAATACAGTTCCAGCAGGACCAGAAGCAAACTTCTGAGACTGCTGTCATGCTCATGGTAAGACCTATGACAAACTCAAAAGAAAGAAGCGTTACGTCGAGTTAAGACAAACCCGGCATTAACAATCCTGCACTGCATGGAAAGGCCATCGTGACTGCAAAGCTCAACCACAGAAAAGCAAAGTGGTAAGGAAATGAAATTTAATGAAATCAGCTAATTCCCATCAACCAGTAAGTCACTTGGATCAATTCACATCTTCCTTAATGCCTAAACCTCAACTTCCTATCAAAAAATAAGCAGAGAAAATTACACTGCACTTAGAAGTATGGGAGATTTTGATTAAATCATTAGTCATCAGAGGGAAAGTGTTCTTATATGGGAAAGATACACTAACATAGTGTACACAGCACTTTCATACAAGCTTCCATTTCTCCTCAAAGCCAAGCAAACTCTTGGGTGCCTCATTGAACATAATGAAATAGCAATGAAAAAATGCAAAAGAACATAAAGCAAAATGCACAAGGTGTGTATCCTTCTTCATTGCTCCTTTTGATCACACCACAAAATACTAATCAGCCATGTAGACCTATTACTGTAGCATCTAGCTAGTAAACAGCTTCTATTTACAAACAGGATTATCTGCAAAGAACACAACTGAGAGCTCACATGGACAGTGACAGTAATAATGAATTAACCTATGGTAACTCAATCTGGACCAAGACAGGATTTCAGAATCTAACAGCTCACAATTTAATCAAATATTGTAGTGTTCTACTCATAGGGAATATTATTCCAAGGATACATAGCATACAGCAAGATGCACACAAGTATTTCAGACCTTGGAATCCTACATGCCCCCCCAAATGTTTGCCACAATTTCAGCTAGTGACACATACAAAATTAAAATACACATCCAATAGCAGAATGGGGGAGCAAAATTAACACTGGGAATATTTTATCTAATGAACAGCATATAAAGAAATACTGGATGTAGGACACAAAGCAACTCCCTTAATATTTGTTTTCTTTGAACAGCAAAGAACTAACGCTGGAGGCAGTGTATGAAGCAGGGGGAGCCCACAATGTGAGGTCTGGGATCTATTTTTTTCTTTTTACATCTTACCTATCTCCACGTGTGTGTAAATAAAACTGCAGTATAAACTCAGAAAATTCTTATATGAAGAACTTAAAAATACAAAACAAACAAGCAAACAAAACCCCAGTGGAATTGATGACTTCATTTCGGGGAGCATGGGCTAGCTGTTCTGCTAGAAACCAAGCAAATGCCCAAATGCAGCTCTATGTAACAGAGAAAGTGTCATTTGTCTTTACGAATCAAGCAATAGCACACTGCTTACTCCAATACTCTGATGGGTATTGGCACAAAGGCAATTCAGACAGGCTTTCCTGTCTGAACCCTAACCAGCATCCAGAACTACACAGGATGGCAGATAGGTGAAACTGCCGTGACAATCACTATAAGGTACATCAGATACATGAAAGTTGCTAGAAAATTATTTTCTCCTCCCATCCCAGGATTTCAGTGTTTGTTCTTTTTCTATCAGCACAGTAAGCATGTTCATTTTTCTGCTCCTGAGGATGACACAAAATACACTTTAAGAAGCCAGGTATCTGTGACACATAGAAGTTCTGACCACCATAAGGAACTGGCGGCTTGTTTCCCACACTCACCTGGGACTATCACCACTAAAGAACAGTTTGGGGCACATTATCATTGGGTTTTGCTTCAACCTACAGTAAAATGACAATCCCTGCAAGCAGCTGCCATGAAAGTGGACTGATACAGCAGAATATATCTTTGAGATATGACTTAAGCCTGCAGTACCAGGTAAGAGGCAAAAAACTGACTGCTGAATGCTTTTCAGGCTCACTGTAACAGCCTATAATGAAAAAATATTGCAAAGTGAGTTCTGAAAACCTTATAGGATACACTGCTTTTATCGTTTAATAGGCTCTTCTACATCCTTCTACTTTATACTTAAGTACCACTTTAAATACCAAGGTTAGTATAATTTCTGATTATCCTCATGTGTCTGAGCAAAATTATGGGACGTTATATACTCAGGGGCAGTTACAGCTGCCTCTTGACAGCAGAACTCCCAACTGAGAGCATTTTTGCCTCTGGGTGGAAAAAAAAAATGCATACAATATTTATTTGCAATAAATACATATACACTATATAAACTGACTTATCCTTGTAACTGACCTAGGCTCAGTATAACTGATACTTCTGCCATACCTTCAGACAGATCCTTTTCATCCTCTGATGGGTTTCTATACTTAGGAAAATAATTGTGTTCCTTGGAAGTCAACATAACTTGTACGCTAAATAAACACCCTTAGAGGAAATAACAGCTCCTACCACTACTTAGCCAGCTGAACAGGAGCAATGCCAACAGTGGATCGTAGATCCTTGCGCATGCATGCACATGTATGTGAGTTGGAAACAACGAGGCCTGTATGGTTTTGGCATAAGGTTTTGCTCAGCCCACTTTGCAGTGCTGATCCATGCGCATTAAAACAGCTTTGGATCTCAGTGGAAAAAATGGCACAAGAATAAAATTCTGTGATTTCTGCACAGGAAGCACACATGGCTTATGCAGCCACCAGCTTTCCCACAGTAGAGTGAGAAAGTGAGCAGAGACATGAAATGAGTTTAAAGGAATTCCTTTAATTAAGATAACGTAGACCGAACTCCCTCTTGACTTTATCAATAGCAGAAACCAAGAATAAAAAGTACTGTAACTAGTTTACCAATTTCACCTGCCAGATTTGGAAGCCACTTTAAATGCCCAATGCAGACAAAAAGAAGCAAGTCTGTTGTTTTCAATACATGGCTGCCAAAATATCTGCTACAGTTTTTCAACCTACCTGCATAATCTCTAGGCAATTTTAATCACAGCTGTTCGTGCAACTTTAATGGTATTTTTCTCCCTGAAACATTCATTCCCCCTAGAACATTAATATTTCTTGGTTAAGAGCCCCATATTATAAATCATTTTGTGAAATACAGTCTATTAAAGTGGAGAGTCCATGCAGAAGTTTTTGCTAAGCGACTCATGCACACAGAAACATGGAGCAAATGTTACCCTGCATACACAAGCATTCAAATGCCAGAAGTAAACACATTAGAAGGGAACAAATCACATTGGTGCATACTGTGTGGGTGGAACTGGGATTAGTTTGAAATGATTTCTTGTTCACTAGGTTATTACTTTTTAATGTACATTCCATTTTTTAAATAAATGAACTACAGTTTCAATCTTATCAACTAGAATTTATGATCATTTTATGGTGCCCTTATTTTACATCTAGAAGAGACCACCACTGATTTGATCCCCTCCTTATAATGTAGACTGAAGAAACCACTCTCAGGCTTTAAAACTTCTGGATCTCATTTGCTATCTATAAATTAGCTGCCAGAGCATGACTGAAAAAGGTATATAAAGTGACAATAGAAAGAGGAAGAGAGGACAATCAAAGGAACTGATTACTTAAATTCTACAGCAATAGTCCTGCCTTGACCTCTACCTGGACACCAGCATGATGATACTTTCTTCATTGCTGAGATTAAGGCATTTATGGGGTCAAGGTCATATCATATTTTATTTAAACACTGCAGAAGGACATTAAATTTTACAGGTCAGATCCTCCATGGTACTTGAGCAAAGCTGGGGCTGCAGGGAAGAGCAAACATCCAGCTCACGTGAGAGCCGCCAAGGTGCAACTTCCCTTTATCAGCCCAGAATAAACATCATCATCTTTCTTACAGCCAGACAGGTCTCTCAGCCCAACGTAGCCTCTCTCCACCTGGATCTTAGAGGGATGACAGGTCCAACAGTACTGCATCAACGAGCACCATTTTTGAACAGATTTGAGTCCCAAGGTGAGGCAAAGTCCCGTTGTACGAATGGTAGCAGAAGGAGACAGCAGCTCTGCCAGCCATTACCAGGGTTTTGCTCCCTTGAGAGCTCCTTCTCACAGGCGGAGGCCCCCACTTGCCATTCAGTAGCACCCTCAAGTCATCTTGGGCCTAAACACTGTAATTGTACAGAAAGGTACTAAAGCAAGTTTCAGTGAGTCAATCTCACAGCACAGGGATACAAAACCATCACCACTCACCCTCCCCCTGGCCACAGCACATTAGACCTGCACCTCACTAGCAGCAAATGATGCATGTATTTCAACCATAACCATGAACACAAATATCAAATAAGGTCCTGACTCATTCCACCTAAGGCACCTGAAACGACTGCAATCAGACTAAAGTTTCCCTACTACACAGCCAGTAAGAATAGACATCTCCTGCAAATGTTATGGCCCTGAGAACACACTTGATCCTCCAGGCATCAGTGTTTTTATTTTTGACTGTACAGCTATGAGACTTTGCCGGAAGGAGAAGCTCAGCTCTCCCTTCTGCAGACAGAGAAACAACACTGACACACAGATAGATAAACACTAGGAAGGCAACAGGATCCGCCTCATTTTATCTGGGGCAATCTTTCAGCCATATAATGAAATAAAAATCTCTTGGGGACCTTAGATCAAAATGTTTTTTGGTCTAGCAACCACGACTCTCCCTCAGGCTCCACGTGGGTTATGGGTTTAATCTCATCTTCCTGCAAGCACACCGGCAGGAGTGGGGCCACCCTTGACCTCATTGGCTGCTCCATGGCTGCAGGCTTCAGGCAAAACAGAATTCAGCTGTGTATGCCTATTAGGGCTCTAATGCTGAGAATAGAAGTGGAACATCCAACCAAGGTAATTTAATCTAGAGCAAGATAATTCACTACCAGTATTACCCCCCGCCCCCTTCCACAGCCCCAAATGCATCAGTGACAAGTACCCAGACTTTTCCCAATGAAAGAGCAACCGTATGCCCATTATCTTTACCCTTAACTCTGCGCAAACTGTAGCAATGTCTGTATCTGAACCTAAGGTTATTGATATCGCTGTGAACAGGGATGGCTTCCACAAGAGTAACCACAATGCTAATACTGTAAAGCAGGATGGAGATCTGAACTGGGCACCTGTTACTTAATGCAACTTTCCGAAGTCAGATTTAACTTTTTGGATGTTTTTTTCTTGTTGCTGGTGCTGATGGTTACCAAAAGCGTGAAGCTCAGTGTGTCAATCCACATGAGATAGAAGCCTGTCCTCCATCCCCCTCTGTCCTCACCCTGTTTCCTTTCAGGGTATTTATAAAAGATAAACACAAAACAGCTCCCTCAGTTGCAGTGACTTGAGACATAAAAAGCAGGAAAATTCCCCTAGCCCCAAGATCTTCTCAGTGAGGTGTTATCTTTTGTCCCTTCTATATACTACTTTTCAGAGCAAATGTTCTTTTAAAGCGCTCTCTGTCCCTGCCCACAAAGGAGAAAATAATACCTTCAGCTATGGAAGTATCCAGGCTTCTTTTTGAAAGTCAGGATGTGATATAGACGATTATTAAATACTACACATAGAACTATTCTTTATTTCCACAAGTCTTCCATTCACCACTTCTTACGTTCAAAGCAGGCCTGCAGCTACACACACACACAGTTGTGTATGCCCGATGTGCAGTTACACATCCGCCTCTCCTCGTAAGGGTTGCCAGCAATTTTGTGAAAATAGGTCCGAGAAGTCAACTACGCACCTGCCTTCCCACAAGAGATAAGGTGCAGCGTCTCACACCTGTCAAGATTCACTAATTTCTAATAATCACAGGCTTTCACTAGATTGCCTCCATACTTCTTAATCGGGCATTTGTATATGTCCTTACCAGTGACAGAGGTAGTCGCTCAGCTCTCACTGTTGGGTCACTACCTGCAATCTGCAGACCGGGCAAGTTGGGAAGGTGTTGTATGTTAAGAAGTGGCAGGAAAGGGAGGGAAATCAGTTTGATTGTGTGCTTTTTTAACACACAAATGCTATGAAATGTAGAGAACCCAAACTTCACCTCCTACGTCTTCTTGCTCTACTGCAGCTCATGACAGCAGTTACCTCACTTGGATGCTTTCTATGGCTCCACCTTTCCCACCATTCAGGTTATGTGGCTGATCGTCCTGTACATCACCCAAAGCTCTTTTGTGTCACTAACATGATGTCATTGATGTCATCGCTGTAACAATCAACCCTGAAGCATAACGCAATGATTGTTTCTCCAACTCACATTCATAGCACATTTGTTCCAGCAGGCTTGAAAATGAGTGGATGAGGCAGGCTAGGTTTTCCTGCTCAGTAGGTTTTTGCTCCAATCTAATTAAAAACATTCAGCAATTCACTGAAGTTCCTAGAGAACTGCACATGTACCACACTTTGAAATAAGCTCTAAAAGCAAACAGTCTTTTTTTTTTTTTTTAATGCATTCCACAGATGGAGAGGTTTCCTCAAAAGTTTCTTTGTGATATTATACTGAAGCTGCTGAACCAGAGAAGTTGAGCTGCTTCTGAGCTATCTTGGTTTTGTTGTTATTGCTAATCGTTTTCTTCTTCATCTAAAAGCTAACAAGGAAAGCCACTGTTGGTTCTCTGACATGCAGAGAAGTGACACTACAGCTCACTAGAAACAGGCAGCTGTGGTCACCTTGGTCTGAAACTGGGTCAGAGATGCCAGCTCATGGTTATACAGGAGAAATATGCAAGTAATATTGGGGATTCAGAGGCTGATGACAAGACCATTCTTTTCTTGCTGGCAGAACTCAGGTAATACAGCTTTAACAGCTCTGAGAAAAGGCAGCTTTCTCACAACAAAAGGTGTGTTTCATGTACAATTTTTGGTAACTTTTCATCATTTCTGGGAAAAGTGTCAGGGAATCTACGTGAACAGCCAAGCCAAGCCCTGCACCGCTACACCACCTTAATCCAAAAGAGAGCCATCAACGGGAGATTGCCACTACTGTGCATTATGTTGCTGCTTGTGGGAGAATGTGTGCTGATGGAAGGTCAATCCAGCTCCAAACACTATTAAGACCACTGGACAAATTCAGTGGGAAAGACTACAGAGTCTTAAGGTATTCTGCATGTAACTCCATCCCTGATACTGAAAACAGACCTTTTGCCAGCTAAAGTCACTTCGACCTGGGGAACTGCAGCAGAGCATGTCATATACAACGTCAGCAACATTCTTGCCATCAAACAAGTGCTAAAGGGTCCTTCGGACTAGCTAGCTATGACATCACCAGCTGCCAAATTCAGACTTTCTCAGGAACTGTCCCTAAATGCCTCGAAAAATGCCTGTCCTCATCTCCAGAAACAAGAGTGCCCTTAAGCTGTACAGCCGAGAACAAATTCCTTCAGGGTTGTAACAACCAATTAAGGGATGTGAAGCAATTACTTTTATATCCATACAAATGAAACTCCTCCAATGCAATTAACAATCCCTTATCATCTACTGTTGAATTTGTGGAAACCATATGCAGTACACTCTCTCCTCCCCCAACTTTTCCACAATTTTAATCAGTTTGTTTTAGCTAATGTAATGAAACCTACCTATTCAAGAGAAATAATAGATGTGTGCACGTTATCTGAGTATTTTTAAACGTCTTTTTTAATTTTAAATATAATTTCATTTGAGATTTTGCAGCTTTCATTTCTATTAATAAATTATCATTTCTTCTTTATAAGCGATGAGCTAGTATGTCATGTAATTTTTTCCCTCTAAATAGGCTAAGACTTTGATCTAATGCAAGCCCTTGCTGGGAGTAGAGAGAGTGTCTAATTTAGTTACAAAAAATATTCAATTAAACTTGGGAGTTTAATTCATTTAGTTATGAAAATTAGATGAACTCAAAAAGGTACATTTGATTGGCCTTAAGGAAAAAAAAGAAAAAAAAAAAAGGAGAAGAATATCTGAAAGGGAAACAAATACGAATGGAGAACAAAAGTAGCTTTTCCTGCTCATGTTGAAAGGTGGATAACATGAAAAGTCTGAGTTCCATTTTGTGTGCCTACATAAAACACAGCCACAATGAGTTTGTGCAAATTTTATATCCCAGAGATACATGAACAGCTGGTATTAACATCCTAATTGGGATGTCTCTTGGGTAACCAAAATCAAAAGTAAGTCATAACTGGGTCCGGCCCAGTCAAGGGAGATCTGATTCCTTACAACAGGATTACACCATCCACACACAACTCTCCTCCATCTCCATTCGAAGAAAAAGGAAAATATCTGAATTATTTTTCAAAAGCAGAACAGAACAACAAGGATCTCTCCAACAGAGGCCTCCTCCTAGTTTTGTGGCCGTCACTCACCATTTTTGCAGATGGGACAGCACTGGTCGGGCTCGTACACCGGATCCACACACTCGGTCTGGGGACAGGCTGAGACCGTGCACAGCACTTCACCGTTGGCTTCACAGCGACACCTTTCACACGGAGAAACCTGAAACACAAACCCAGTTACCTTTTAACTCCTTCGCTTAATGCACTCCCGGAGTGTGCAGTGCCCATCTCATTCTCATCTGCAATGTTCTTTCCTTTACATCTTTTTCCTCCCCACTCTAAAACAAATGGGTTTTGTGGCCTAAATAATGCAGAGAGCAAGACTGGGCTCCTGCAAAATTACAGAACCACAGAAGGGAAAAAAAACCAAAACAAAACAGGCTCTTCCCTGAACCTATGCACCAAATGGGAAAGTCAGAGGAATGTTAAAAACAAGAAGAATGTTAAAAAGTGAAGACTTTTAAGACAAATAAAACAAAAATTACTTTACTGAATTTCTAATGACCTTCCTGAAAATAAAGTTCATATTCTAGTTTAGTTCTATTAGAGGTTAAAAAAATAATTTACAGAAAAATACTGTACTTTAAGAGGAAAAGTTTTGCTAAATGAAATTTGAAACTTCTTTTAATGGAAATCCTTACTGTAATTTTTTCAGGCTTGAAAGTATTTTGGTAGCAGGAAGTTACATTTTATTGAAAATTATATTTTTCAAAGAGAAGTCAGGGAAAAAACCTATCCTTTTGAATTCAGGTATTTCCCACAGGTTAATTGTTTTTGGACAATTCTTCTAATACTTGTAACTTTCTGAAAGGAAGTTGAAATTCAAAGAAAGGAGTGAAGGAAAATACAGGCAATCCTTTATACCTAATGAAACGTTACTGGGTTTGAAGAACTCTAACAGAATAGAAATACCATGAAATAGTTACTTGAAAGACCTACTTCAAATAAATTAATTCCCAACAAAACAGTAGCAAGACTCGCTTTAGCAAAAAATGGACTTTGAAATGTCTGCATGTGCCACACGTACAATTCCAGCTGTCCTCCTCAGCATTCCTGACCAGGCGCATCACATTGCACTGCTGACATCCTCACACCACACAAGATAGAGGGAAGCAAGGATGTGAAGAGCAATAAATGCTATACTGTAAATCTCATTGCTGCACTCCAGAAAACCACATGGGTACCCATGCTCAGAACACAGGATCAAAATGCAGCTGAATGTTATTATTAGTGATCCTCTATAATCTGTGCAGATTACTGGTTTACTTAAGGAGGAGGTTGTTCTTTTTATGGACCTTTTTTCATTCCAGATTCCAGCTGATGCAGACAACCCCCTATTGCATTTCTCCAATAAGAGCAGAAAAAAATAAAATCTAAAAAAGAAAATAATTATTCTCTATGAAGAATGACCCAGATGTCTAACTTGCAGATCATCTGCTTCTTCTCCCTATTTTTTAGGCAGCCTATCACATTTTTTCCTCAAATCCATTCTCTGCTTGCTTGCCTCTCACATCCTTCTCACTTCCAAAGTTCAAACATGCTGATGGTTGCAAAGCATAATCTCCAACTAAATGCTCATTCATGCTTTGCTACTTCCCACCTGCCAAGGCTGTTATTTGCTTATGCACTCACATATCTTTCACGCCCTCCTCTCTGCTTAGAAAGCCTAAATAGGGTCTCTTGCTGTGCTGCTTTCTGCTTTTATTACTATTATTTATTTCAGGTTTCCTTTGCTAGCTACTCACTTGGTGTTTTTTTTTTGCTTTACACTCTACTAAGGATAACACCACGGCACACATTTATAAAACCCTACACAGAGGCTGACAGCCCAGTGCAGCAGATCTTTGTTACAGACTTTGGGACAACTTTGTCCTGTAATTGTTTTCAAACTGCCACGTTCACTTCCAGAGCTGGAGTGTCATCAGATGCGGAGGTTTCTGATTCAGTGCTCAGAGTTGAAAGGCACAGGTATTTCAAGTAATCACTTGAACCACGTGTGAAGTTTTGAGCGTCAGCAAACCTGAGCTCCTAAGTCAATAGTAAGAATCCTTCCTTCTAGAGTTATATTTAGAAACAATACTTACTAAATTACAAAAACATGGTTTTGAAGGGGGACTGATTTTTATTTTTTTATATTACTTTTAAGTAATCCTACTTGATCAAAGATATCAGAACTCAGTTCCAAGGATCAGGATCAACAAGGCAAACCTACAGCTTTCAATCAATTTTAACACTTTTTGCCATGACTTGGAAAAGATGCAAATTTGCCACAAGCATCAAAGTTCAATGAGACCAGTAGCTACGACAACTGATATTTCTTAATCCAGGACACTGCTTAGTAGCTGTGTCATTCAGTAATCGAAGTGGTGTAAAAGCTAGAGTATCTGATGACAATCAGGAAACAAGGCAGCACACAGATGTTATTCCTAAAAATCTCTCCTCTGTAAAATTTAAGCATATTCTAATTAAATAAGTTTACTAGATTTCCAAATTTGAAAAAGGTTGAAATTCTCATAAAAGTAAGTCCTTTAATGAAACACTGAAGATACTATTGATTTAGAAACAAAACTCACCTAATTCTTATCTGTTAATGATGATTCATGATACACATTTCTGTCCTATACAGCACATACACCTGAAGACTATGCCTTATGAACAGAGTGCATTGTTAATGTGATACTGCAGTAATGAAGACACTTCTAGTGTAATAGATCAGGGGATTTCAGGAGAATACTTATAGTACACCCTTGGTAAGTACTGACATCTGTACAACCCACCAACCTGAGTGATGGCAGCAGCAATAAGGAAGGTCTCCACTAGCTTATTTCTACAAAGCTCTTTTCAGGCATGCAAGTAAACCACAGTGGCTGCTAAAATGGTATCAGTGTCAGCCATTATCTGTTCATCTTTGGACAAAACAGCAGTGCACTGCTTTTTACTGACCAACAGGGTACAGCAGGAACTGTAGAAAGCCCCCACTTTCTGCACATTCATGGCAGCTCAATACTTCAAGACATAATTATCGCTAGAGAGACAATAAGACAGCGCATGCATATAACAGCAGCTAAATAAATCAGAATGAAAAGACACATGTAGTCCTTCATTTCCCCTCTCTACTCAAGCAATGCAAGTGCATTCCCTGCAGCTCAGTTCCTAGTGGCAGTCAATGCAGGGAGCATCCTACTTGTTTCTGTGGGGAATGACCAGCCCAGCAGCACTCACGCTCAGCACCTCTGACATAACCAGGCTGGACTGGAAATAATACCACCTATCAACCTCTCTCTGAAGACTAATGATACCACGTCTCCATGGTTCTACAGATGAAGCTGTTAACTCTATAGCAGCAGCAGTTCTGCCTATGAAAAAACTGCAGAAAGACAACAAGAGGCAACAGAAGTCTTGTGTATTCACCAGGCAGCCATAAAACCTGTAGAAAATAGAGTACAGATGGCAAAAAAACCTACTTCTTTAGAATTGTTTAAAGGGAAGTTTATGAGCAGAGGTATAGGAGTTGCAGGCATTGTAAAAGAGCGAATGCACTGCTGTGTAAACTGCTACATTTTCCACCAGTGGGGTGTGAAGAAAGCTGTAGCTTTGTAAGTGAAGTAGGTCTATCCAGCAGCTTAATATAAATTGCCATAATTAAGAAGTGACAAATCATTTGTAGTCCAAAGTAATCTGAGCTTTCCCCTACCACATGTCCAACTTTAATTACAAAGCAAAAAGACATCAAAACCAAACCAACAAAAAAGCTGGATTAATAATAGATATACAATCTACATTTGGTTCCTTGAGCCTTGAAAACATCTAAATTTAAAAAAAAAAAAAATCAGCCATAATCCCAAATTTATTTTCTTTTGTGTTGGAATTTTTACTAATATTTTCTTGCCACTGACACAACTCAGGAGAACATGAATGAGGTTACACTGACAATAATAAACATACCGGCCATGCTTTTACTCCTCTGTGCCTTCAAAATACCACAGATCTTTCAAAACTTATTTAGGTTTGTTGACTTCCAGATTTCCAAGCAACTTACCCACAAAAAAATACAATTTGTGGTAGCAAGGAAACTCTAAAATACACAAAGCAACAACTTTCAAAATTATGGGTCTTTTTCAAAACATTGCACTTCTGAAGATAATTCCTGGTTCTTATAAGACTTTATACATCAGCCTTCATTTTCAAATTTTACTTGAAAGATTTGGACCACGTGCTTTAGAAATCTCCAGCTTCAGTGCAGAACTTTATCCTCACTGCATTTCACCAAATAAAAATTTTGCTACCAGTTCCACTCATACGGATGCTGTGATCACACTGCTATTCTGCCTCACAATACCCACAGGGGACCAGAGTGGTGCTGATGGAAACAGCTTTATGAGACCTCATCCTTTCCCTACACCCAAGCTGTGTTCTGTGCTGACATCCATGTCCTTTTTGAAAACAGAAAAACGCATGCATACATGCACACACAAGAAAAGCCTGAAGGACAGATTGCAAATCAAAGAAACACATCAAACCTCAAAGTCCCTGGCAAACTCAGCTTCTGGCTCCAGTCAGGGCAATTCGTTGCCATGCCATGCCACAAAGAAATTTTATATAAGCGGACTCACAAACTTGCATGCATAATTACAGATCTACACATAACTGTTTGTGCAAATAATGTCCCTTAAATGTTAGGAGGTCACCTTTTTCTTCCTTCAGTGATGTCTGGTACCCTTTGCCACAAATAGTAGGTGCAGACACAAAGAAAAATCACATCACTATCCATTTATAACTCCTTCCCTGACCTTAATCAAGAGACAGCATATTACTAACCTCTCTAAGACCATCAACTTTAAACTCACAAAATTACCTTTGAAACTGTGTGCAATTGCTCGCATTTTGCAATTGCTTCCACTGAGCAGCAGCAACCTGACTACATCTGCACCTTGCGATGCCAGACAACTCCACTGATTGCAGTGGCCTGGGCAAACAGCTGCATTTACAGCTTGTGCTCACAATATTGGAACCAACACTGAAGCTCAACTAAAAAACAAGGTACTCACATAGGAAAATAATCAGGCTGCAGTTCCACTGCCTAATTGCGTCAATAACTTCCCTTGCTTGTCCTGAGCAGACATCCCTTCTCACTTATGTTTCCAGAGCTGGGTAAAACAAAGCGGTAAGGGAACTGATGTTTCATTAGAGGAAGATATGAAGACAAGGGCTGAAAGCTGAATGGGGTTAAAAAGAAAGCTGAAAGCCAAAATCTTTTTAGAACACTTCCATAAATGTCCCTCTTCAACACTCCGTTTTTACCAAGGCTGTCAGCCATATTCAAATGTAGCAGGGAACATTAAGGTTCTATGCTCACTAAACATTTAACACAGTATTTTAGGCTTGCTCTACAGCCATTAATACAACATCACTACACAAAAAGGCTAGGAAATGGAACTCTGTAGAAGAGTGTGAATGAAATGCAGGGAGAAGCCTTTAAAACTCTGACCTATGGACAAGGTGTGGAGAAGCTTCATCTTTTGGCCACCCCTCAAGAATTAAGTTTGCTGGGAAAGAAAGGATCTCACAAGCCATCTCTGAAAAGGTCACGCCAACTAGCTGCTGTTAAGGTAGTTGCTCCTTCTTAAGTAGAAAACTGCCAGCCTGAAGTTGAATGCAACCCTTGAGGGTGACTTGGAAAAAGGGAGGATGATACAATGTTTTCTGCCACACCTTGCAATTCACCTGTGCTCTGCACATTACTGCCGAAAAAGAGCTAACGGCAACGCTGTTATTTGTTACAGAGGAAATAGTTCTGCTCCATTATTTATTTTCCCTTAAACTGAAGACCATGGAAAGACATTGTGAACAAAAGTTAAGTTTTTGCAAATACCACAGAGAGCAAAGATGGCAGCTTACTTTCAGGCTTCAAAAATACATTTTCTTTTTCTCCATCCTGAGAGGGTCTCAGCCTCCAGAACCTTGAATTATATTTCATACTCCCCTCAACATATTCGGCATGAAACTCTCCAGTGTATTCAGAAATGGGTTTTGGAACAGCCCTGTATCTAACAGTCACTCACAAGCAAATTCACAAGCTATTCTTAGAGCCTGTCCACAGGTCTCAACCACAATAAAATACTAAAAGAAAGAACATAAGGTAAACAACCAGAAAACTGGCCCCAACTCCAAAAGTTTTGAGTGCACTGTAACATCTTGCATTTTCAATGATAATGACCTTGCATAACAATGCTAAAAAGACCCTACTCTGAAAGGATTTCCCTGAACATAAAGCTTTTCATGGATACTTGTTTAAATATCACTGCAATCTAGACTTCAAACCATGCTGTTATTAAAAAAAAGGCCTAAAGTCATTCTCAGAAAGCAAACATTATGCAACCTTGGCAGCAGTACTTAAATAGCTCAAAAGGAAAAACAAATGACTGTTAAAAAAGAAGGGATCATCACAGACTGATTACTAGGAATAGAAGCCAGCCCACAAAACCCTGCTTGATTCCTGCAAGGCAGAAGTTTAACAGTTAGTAGTTAAATAATGAAACAAATGTAACATATTGCTGAAAATTTTCATAAAATCCGTAACACCCCTGAGTAGCATCCTTCTAGGTAGCATTTTTTCCTGTAAATACCAAAGGAATTAATAAAGAGCAGCACCCTCATTGAAAAATGTTAGAGTATCATAGAGCAAGAAAGCTCATGTTTAAGGGGAATATTTTACAGGACTGCAGAAGTACTATTAACACAAAAATTAAAAGAGGAGGGGGAGACCCAGAACACCCTCTGAGAAAGCAGTTAAAGAACATGATACCACTTTAAACAAGAGAAGAACCCACAAAATGACTTTTGCCTTCAGTCCTTACCATGAACTCCTCTAGGGTCTGGTAGGTTTTCCCTCGGAACTCGCAGTAGTTCTTCCTCTCCTTGCATTGCGGGCAGCACTGCGTGGTGTCCACATGGATGCAGCGAGGGTGGAGCCTGGGGCACTCGGGCTGGATACATAGCGGGCCCTCCTCAGTGCAGAGGCAAGGGCAGGCAGACGGGCCCGGCGCAAACTTCTCCCCGATGGCATAGACGAAGCCGCTCTCGTCCACGCAGCCTTTCCCACGGTAGTCCGGATAGGCGTACTCCTCCGGAGGCTCAGGAGTGACACTCGCAACAGATGCTGGGAGAGATGAATCTTCAGCCACCTGGGGTTCCTCAGGAGCAGCATCCCTTTGCTCTTGCACTTGAATGCTCCCAGATTTACTGCTTGTTCCCTGGGTGTTCCAAGCCTGCTTTTGCTTAGTCCAAGACTCCTTGTTCGAGTAGTTCCTGTTTCCTTTGCTCTTCCAGTCTCTGCTACCCTCGTCCCTCCCGCTCCTGCCGATCTCATTCATTTTCCCTGGACCTGTCTGGCTGTCCCTTGTAGATGTGTGATCCCTCTTTTCCTGGCTCGCCTTTATCTCCTGTTTGTCTTGAGCCTTGGCCAGTTTTTGTACGGGTACGGTGGAGCTACAGAGGGCAACCATGAGGCAGCAGGTTACGAGAAGAGAACTAGAGAGAGCTCCAATTGCCATTGCAGTAGAGCTGGGCATCACCTACTGCATCCCACAGGGGACACTGCATTCACATCGGAGGGAAGCGCTTAAGAGATTCACAGTCCCTAGGAAAAGAAGGATTAGGAATACTTCAGCTTCTGCACTTCTTCCCCCCCGCACCCCGCCTCGCCTCCACCGATGCAACATCTCAAACAATATGCAACCTGCCTCGGTAGTTTATGCAAAAGGCAAACAGCCTGCTGCTGCATCCCTCCTCCTCCTCCCCCGCTCTGCCAAGTCTTATAAATAGCAGGGCTCTGGACACGGACCGGGCGTCTTCGCCTCCAAGAGAGCGCCACGCAGAACTCTGGGGAGTCAGCATTTGCAAAGGCAGGTGCAGGCAAAACCCAGAGCACTTGGGGATTATTTTTAACTTTCAAATGACAACATGTGAAGAGGACGGACGCCCAATGAATTAAATGGAGCTCCCCAAAATCCAGCAGGGTCCGGAATAGAAATTACCCAGTTGAGTGCAATTTACTGTCTGCACACACGATGATTTTCATTAACCTCTTATTCAGTCTGAAGTACGCTGGTTTGGGTTTTGTTTAAATAACTACCAGTGAGCACGTTTCTGTCACAGACAACTAAAACCAAGCACACTAAAGCGAGCAGAGACAAACTACCTCCCTTCCGAACTGCCCAAACCAGCACACAACACCACCTCTTCCTCGCCCGTGTTCGAAAGGCAAGGTAGAGCCGCTCTGACTTTCCGCAGCCGAGGCTCATTTAACCCATATCCTCCAGGAGTTCGGCAGCGCTCCCGGCCCCTCTCCCTGAAACACTGCACGCCAAATCAGAAAAAAAAAAAACCCAAACCAAAATACGTACACTACTCCGGCCACGACAAGCAATGCCGCTGCAGCCTCCCGGCACGACCCCACCTCCGCGGTACCGCTCCCCAAAGCCATTTAAAAGCCTCTCTCTCTGCTCGCCCGGCTCCCCGGCCCTCGGCGATGGCACCGAGGGGCACCGCGCTCCGCCCGCCCGGCAGCGCTGCCCGGCCCGGCCGCCGCGGAGGAACCGGGGCTCCGCGCCGCCCGCCCAAACTTTCCGGAGGGCCGGGCGGCGCCGCCCGACCCG
>VZTF01002098.1:1220813-1242360 GCA_013397755.1 Cnemophilus loriae
AGCAGCGTTTAGTCGGGACGGGCGGGCTGTGCCCGTCAGTGGCTGCCCGCGCCGCAGCATCACGCAGTACTGTGCGTTAGCGCTCCCCTGCTAGCCTGCTCTAGCAATGAAGTGGTACGTGGTTTACTCGTTGAAATACTTGCTTATGCTTTTGTATGGCTGATGGAGAGTTCTGAAGTTAAACGTAGTTGCATTTTTCTTCTTTATACTTTTTTGATACAACAAAGGACAGAATGGTCTGTTATGAAATGACTGCTGAAGGAGTGTTGGGACAGAAACGCACAAGAAAAGCTAGAGGTACTTTTGTTTAGGATCTAAGCAAGGGCTTGGAGCTCAAGAGGTTTATGTAATTATTTATTTTGAAGCTGCATTAGATGACATACCAGTATAATCTTCTTTTCTGAATTTTGCTTTACAGATGTTCCAGAACAGTCCCAGCTGCACTAACCCTCTGCCACAGCAGCATTTTAACATCCGCTGTGCCCTACTCATGACTAGGGCTGGATTTCCCAATGCATTTGGCACTGCATCTGAAATATTTAGGCGAGGTATAATATTCAGGTTGGTTTTGGTTTTTATTTTTTCCATTGAAATGGTAGTACTGCAATATCAGTACTCAGGAGAGCAATGAAAATCTGCTGAATACTAATGTTTCATTGTTAAGTACCTTCATGAGCGCCTGTTATTTGTGAGAACCCAGATACTTAAATTCCTCCACAGGAGGATGCAGGTGCTAAACTCTTTTGGCTGCTGGATTTTTGCTGTTAAAAACTACTGACTCCTGTCTAGTTTTCAAAAATATTTTTCTTGAAACTGCCTCATATCCTCTAGTCAGATGTTCGCCAGCTAAATAGTGCTTTAATTCTCTGAAACTTCAAAGTACAAGGCTTAAGTTTTGAAGGATATGAAGAAGTCAAGTTTTTCCATAGGTTGCACTAATAAAATGAAGTTCCATATTGCTAGGGGGTCTTTAGACAAATTCCTAAGGAGTTAAGATAGACTTTTCTCAATATAATCATAAAGTACTTCCCTTCAAATTATCATCTCATTAACTCTGAATAAAGAATTTAATCTTTGCTGTGTCTAAACCTAGTAATTTTATGCCTTATATAGTTTAAACCCTGTCATGGGGTGAGCAACCAGTACACACTATTGCTAATTGTAGAACAACTTGAATGATGGATTTGAATGACAACTTGAATGACCTTTGAGTTCAAAAGCCTGTGAGCATTGCTGTCGAGCAGCAGCTGCTTGTGGCTAGAGCAAGGCAGAAGAAAATAAAGGCCTTGGAAAGGCAGTGCTATGCCTGTGATAAAGAGCAAAGAGAAGCCAGTTTATGGTTCTGACATTTTCATGTGTTCCCAGGTGAAACTTTGGTACAAGATCTGAGATCTTCAGCATGCTCTCTTTGTAGGAGCTCTGCCTCTCCCACCCCTGGTTACATAGCACACAGATCATCAGCTGGAGCTGATGGTTCGAGACACTGCTCTGTAGCAAGAAGGGCAAAGCCTCAGAGCACTTTCTTAACAACAAACTGCAGCTCATCCTAGCCTACTGGGCAAAGTAAGAAGTAAATACCCTCATTTATTTTTCTAAAGGATTTCTCATTGGACTTCAGTCTCTGTTTATTCAGATTTGTAGGTATCTTAAGTGATGAATTGTATCTGACATTAGGGCCCTTGCAGAACTGACACCTGACCACTTCATTAATGTCCTAGAATCACACTGCAGTGTGTTACAGTCCAAATGGTTAACTAGCAGATAGGTAAGAAATGTTTGGTGTTTTCTTCAGTGAAGTCTGAACTAGAAGAAGAGAGAATAATGAAAATCTGTCATCTGAAGGCAGCTTCTAAAAATATTTTTAATGAGAAATTGTATACTTATGCTATAACATGTAAGGTCCTGGAGACTGAAATCCTCTTTTTTCACAGGACAAACTCAGCATAAAAATACAGCTCCAAGTTTCCCCACTCTGCTCCCTCCCAGTCAACAGTAGCAAGGACAACTTTGTATCTGAATGAGGATCAAATTCGGCATCCCATTCAAGACTTTCGCTTCCTCCAGGTCTTGTCTGCATGATGAGAACTTTTTATTTGCTAAATAAGAGCTGTCATGTGCACAAAACAGTCCTCACTGTTTTAGCTTAGTTTTACTAAGAATTAGCCAGATTTTACTAGGATGCAATTGAATGGAAAACAAAAGGGAACTCGGTAGTTGAAATAAAAATTGTTCTGGCAAGGAATAACTTAAGCTGACCATCTCCATTAGACCAGACTCAAGACAGTGAGAGTGGACCTCCATGCTGAAGATAGCTAGCTATTAGTCAAAAATAGTTAATTAAACATCTACTCCATGAGATTAGGGGGACTGAAATTTTGATGAATATTTTTTAAGAGTGACCTTTGTATGAACAACAAGAATTCAAATGTAGGCTCTTTTGCCAAGTTAAAATTGGTTTTCTGACTGGGTAATTACAACATAAACTCGAAACCTCGCAGATAGGCAGACGCGATCTGGACATCTGAGAGTGCTGAAGACAACCACTTTTAGCCTAATATATGGATGAAGTCTTGGATATGCACATACCCCACTGTAGGCATGCAGCTCTGCACTCCAGGGAATCACCTAAAGCATCCAATCCCTTCACGTGTTCTCATGCAGGAACTATTTTATTGAAGGAAGTGTCCCCTGCCTCCAGTGAGGAGACAGGGAGGGAAAAGAGGAGGAAGCTCTGTGAGACCCTGGGAAGTTGGGCAGGGGGAGCAGAAGAGGAGCCCCAGTGCAACTGGGGAGTGGGTGTGGGTGTTGGAAAACCCCACACAATAGCGAGGTTGGCTTTGGTGGCAGAGTATCTGCAGAGCCCAGGAGGAGGACAGGGCGTGCTCGGGGAGCAGTGCCGCAGCAGTTGTGTGCTGCAGTGCCCGTGTCGGTGCAGCAGCTCTGAAACTCTGGAAGGTGAGAGGGGAGGAGATGTCCCCAAAGCATGACTTCTCTGGGAAAAGGGATGGTTGTGCCTTTTTATTTTGCTTTGTTTCATTATTCCTCCTGAAAGGAAGAGAGTTGTTATATGAAAGGTATTTTTTATTGTGGTGCTAAAGTGGCAGTTGTTCAGGCAGGTTCAAATCACAGCCTTCGAAAGGTGGCAATTTGTGCAATAGCATTAGTCCAGCCATATAAAATAAGGCCTTCAAATAGCAGTCAGTCTGAAGACAGAAAGAGAGAGACAAAGCTGAAGTACATAATACTCTAACAAATCATGTGTATTTGAAAGGCTCAATTATAAATAAGCAGTTTAAACAACTCTTAAAAAATAAATAAAGAAAAGCAAGCTTCCATAACTATTTTTAAAGTAGGCTAGCTTTCATCTTTTCATTTTTATTTCTTCTGTTTTCTTTATGCCAGTTGTCAAAGGATGCTCATATTCCTGTTCATTCTTTTTTCACTTTTCTGATGCCTCTTTAGTTTTGATAAGTAGTTATTGAAGAAGTATTATACAGTACTCCACAAGTTGTACTTACAATTATGTCTTCATTAATTGTTTTCAAATTATTTAATTTTTCACAAATACTGATATGTTATAACATTATTTTTTCTGCGTTTTGTTCATGAAAACTTAAAACCCCCCTCTGTCATTTAGAGTTCAGGATCTTCAGTACTCTTCTTACACTTCCGTAAATCAAAGTTTGCATGCTGGGAAATAAATAATAATGATTTTTTGGTTTAAGTTTTGCTTATTACCTGTAATTCAAAAAAAACCCCAACTCTGTAGGCCAAGGGGAGATTTGAACTTTAGAAGTCATAAGTTTAGAAAACATCTTTTAAAAAAGACTTTTGCTGCTAGTGGTTTATGTTCTAGGAACTCCCCTTTTGCTTATGATTTGTCTCATTATTAAGCAAAATATAAATCTAATTCTGTGCTTGTTTTGACTGGGGTGGAGTTAATTTGCTTCACAGTATGTGGTTTGAATTTGTGCTGAAAACAGTGTTGATAATTCAGGGAAGTTTTTGTTGTAGCCGAGCAGTGCTTGCACAGAGCCAAGACCTTTTCTGGTCCTCACCACACCCCACCAGCAAGGAGGCTGGGGCTTCACAAGAAGCTGGGAGGGGACACAGCCAGATCAGCTGGTCCCAGCTGACCCCATACCATACTGTATGGCATCACAGACAGGGTGTAAAGCTGGGAGAAAAATTAACGAGGAGTGATGAAGAATAAGTACGGAGTGATGGTGTTTGACTTCCCAAGTCACCATTACGTGTGATGGAGCCATGCTTGCGTGGGGATGGCTGAACACCTCCCTGCCCTTGGGAAGGGGTGAATGAATTCCTTGTTTTGCTTTGCTTAAGTGTGCTGCTTTTGCTTTACCTATTAAACTGTCTTTATCTCAACCCATTAATTTTATACTTTTACTCTTCCAATTCTCCCCGCCACCCCACCAGTAAGTGAAGAAGCGACTGCATGGGGCTGAGATTATATCTGGAGTTAAACCATGACAAATAGAAATAAAATACTTAATTAACTGTAAAATATTGTAATTAAAGGTATCTATAATGAAGCTTGTTTCAAAATGTTGGAAAGAAGACTGTTTTTGTTTAAAAAAACTCTGAAAAGCTCTTTTTGAAAATATCAATTTCTTCGCCTGGCACGTTTTGCAGAGATTTTGATGCACATATTTTGCCTTAGAAGGAAGTAGAAGTTGCCTTTTTGTATACAAGATGTCTACAAGTTCCACCACTTTTAATAATTTTTCTATTTTTACATGACTGTTGCATCTCTAATGGAGGTTTTAGCAATATAAACTTCAGAAAAGTGTTATTACCATCTTAATCATAATAGTTAAATGATATTTAAAATTGCATAGTGAAACCTTTGGAGAGCGAGGAGGATTCAATTCAGGACCTGTGCATATGGGCTCATTCTGAGGAAAAATAATTTTCTATTCAAAGTGCAGTGTTTTGTGCTTGTAATTGCAGGACATAAGAAACATTTTTAAATGAATTTTGATGCCCCTATTTTCACCATAATTTCAGTAGCCTAGGGCAAACGGATGTTAATTATGGCTCGGAAGATTTTTTTTATATTTATGGCTTTTTGCTCAAAAAGAGGTAAAACATTTTTGCATGTACATACATATGGGCATGCACAAAAAACCATGAAACATTTAAATACACAATCTTTTGTATAAACAAGTCTTACAAAAAACTTTACCTTGTTCTTCCGTTTGGCAAAGCCAAAGGATGCACTACCAATGTTTTCAGATTTTACCTCTTCATTGTTTTGGAAAACAAATTATTTCTTAGGCTTGTGTTTAGGTCTCTCCACAGAAAATCTGAAAATCAGTTAAAATTACAGATTAGTATTATTTTTCCCTTTATTATTTATCATTACATTCTTGTTCTATTTATTTATAATATTTAAGTTTCTCTAGATACATTTTTGTTTACAGTAAAGTCCTTCAATAAAGGCAATATCAACTATCACAAGGTTTATAAAAACAATTTGGTTCCTGTGTTGTTCCACATTTTAAGTTAATAGATCTTGTCCTTCCACTGCTCTTTAGTATTATTGAAGAAAAAACAACCTCCTAAAATCAAAACCCCAGCTTTGCTCTCTCTTGAGTTCTCACAGGATTTCTTGACTTTTATTGTATTAAACATTGACCTAAACTTAATGAACAAATGGAATTGAAAAAAAAAACTCAACTTATGTACCTTACAGGAAGATAGGGAAAAATAAAAACTATTATTGACAAAATTGATTTAGCACTGTAAGTCACACCAACATTTATTTCCATTCTCTAACTTTCTTTGGAACTTCAGTAACAGGAATTTTACTGTTTAGTATTTGTTTTCCTTTGAACTATTTGAAAAACAACATAAGTGTTTCCTGAAATATGTATGTATATGAAATAAAAATGTGTTTAAACACATTGTTCTTATTCAAATACTCTGTTAATATCATTAGGGTAGAGTAAAACCATTTATTATATGGTTGTTGGTTATAAACTTGTCTCCTACCAAGACAAATCCTTAAAAATAATGAAATTGTTTCCTATGTCAAGAACGGGAAAGATAAGGAATTCAAAGTATCTGTGCAAAAGCCTGCCTTCTCCCCATTGTTTATAGGAATAGAGTATAACCTCCAGGCATGTGATCCTGTAGTATTAAAAAAAAAAAAAAATCCAAACTCATATCAGTCTGCAGACTCAGAGAACCATCATGGAGCTTAAGTGATATTCTCCAAATCTTACTGAGCATAAACCCCTAGATACAAAGGCCTCAGTGATATGCTTTCCAGAAGACGTCTTCAAACTTTTCCTATTCTTTGCCCACTTTTTTCCTCATTATTACTATCCAGTTTGTAAAAATTGAAGCTTTTGCAATGACATTTCATGCATAATGCATGCACATCCGATCCTACTTGCATTTTGAACCTGCTCTCTAAGCTCAACCAAACCTGACGAAGGAATTGCATTCTGAAAGTTTCACAAAAAGAGGTGGATTGATAGCGAACAGCAACATTACATTGATTGTCCCCAAAGCTGTGCCTTGTTACGCACCGGTGACTTCAGAGGAGACAGTACCCATAGAAGTGCCCAGGCCACATTAGGCACGTAGAGTTTGCACTTTGGATGCTGAAGTTAACGGGTTTAAAGACACCAGTCTATAAGAAAATTCTGCTAATTGTTGTGTTCAAATGCTTTTGCTTTCCTGTCATTATCCTTCCCTACGTTACTGTAGAAGTCCCTGTGTCCCCTAGCAAGTGCCTGTGATACGGCACCACATGAGCGATGGATTATTTTGTTGCTCTTCTTAAATTAAAGGCCCAATGAGGCCTTTAAATTAATTCATATACATTTGATAATGTCATCATTTTAAAAACTGGGTAAATTATGATTTGTAACATGTTGAAAGTTTCATGAATTGCAGATTCCCAAGTGTTCTGTCCTCAGATCTAATTACTGGAGATGATTACATTCAGGACCTTCTGAAATCACAGGGGCTGGTGATACAGTTTCCTCTCTAATGAAAGAAATTACATGGCTCAAAATTCATGATTTTGGCTTCAAGCTGACAGAGCAGAGCAAATAAAGTCGGAGTAGACAATCTTTGGGCTAGAACTTGAATTAGGAAACAGACAAACAGAAGGCATGTTAATTGCTGTTTTTGCACTAAGGACTGAGATGCTCCAGATGCAACTGGGTGTCCATGTCTAGGCACTGCACAAAGGTTTAACGAATTGGTTGGGATCCCTGGAATTGTACATCCTTCAGTGACCAAGAAAGAAGGAAAAGAACAGAAATGAGTGGCCTGAGGTCATACAGCAGGTGTGGGCTGAGAAGTTTATGTAAAACTCCTACTTCTCTCTCATCTTCTCTTTCCATTTCACCTTTACTAGTCCGTGTTGACTCTCTTCCCTAGTAGGATACTGACTGCACTGCTGCATAGCTGGTATACTACATCCCTTATATATGTACAAAAATTTAGCTCATTTGTGCAAAAATCGTGGTACTTTTGCTTGTTACCACCAGGCCTTGATGTACTTAGGTCAAGTGTAGTGAGCAGGGTGCTCTAGCACCATGGTACAAAGTTTAATATGAAAGAAATGGAGGCATTCTGTAATTGCAATAATGAATGCAAGCTGGTCATGCTGGTTAAGTTTATTATTTGTTGAAAGAAGGTAACAGGGAGCAACACAATGTCCTTTGCTACTCACGGTACTGCTTAAGAGTTATTACAGACAGGACCTGGTAAGTAACTGACTTTTCGAATTAGGTCTTTGCCAAATCAGTGAAGAAAGTGACAGCCTAGATGCTCACAAAAACTCCTCTGTGATACTAGTGACAGTGAATCAGGGACCAAACACCAGATAGAACCACAAGTTTCTTCCCTCCCCCACCTGAGGATATTTAACCCCATAGTCCTACCTTCTCTAACCACCAGGCTACTGGCAACTAATTACTCACTTAATACTGCTCTGCTTTAAATATATGAGATAGTTTCTTGGAGGAAGACTGACGAAGACTCAGTCATCCCCACTGTCAAAGCAACTAACTTCAGCAGGAAAAGGTGAGCAAACCTCATCTAATGCCCATCTACAGCTCTGCTTAGCGTTTAGAGACAGTTTGGATTCAAGATGTGATCCTAGAGGTCTTTGCCAAACTTAGTAATTCTGTGATTCTATGTGTTTTCTTCTAATAATTCTAACCCTAATCAGAAAATATTCTGTAAAAGTGACCCAAATAGATTTTCATGTGAACAGGCCTTGTGCTCTAATTTGTCAGTCCCTGCTTTGGCATTGCCTGGTCTTGAACTTGGTTTTAGAGCATAGAGCCATAGACCAAGAACTAACAAAAAACTCTGGCAAAAAAAAAAAAAAAAAAAAAAGAAGTTGAATCAGTTTAACCTTGCTCTAGGGGTAAAATGTTCGTTGAGGAAATATAAGGATATTTAATTAGCCATAAATTGGTTTGCCTGAATCAACCATTCCTAACTTGGTAATCCTCACAGTGTTACACTCTTGCCTTTCAAAATGCATCCTTCCTTCCCCCATTATTAAAATTAATGAAGATTTAACACAATTACTGATTCCTAAAGCAGATTCAGGCTGCTGACCCAATGCAGTAATTCCATAGAAAGCTATACCTCAGCTTCTGCCTAAGATCAGCAGCAGCACCAAGAGAAGAAGAGAAGGAAGATCAATGCACCTGGTACCTTCAAGACTCAGGAAGGATTTGGGTAGCTAGGACTTTTGACAAGCCAAGCAAATAGCTACAATAACAAGGAGCCTGTTTGTCAGAGATCCTTAGCCCACTGAGCAGCAGCCTGCTCTGAAGAATCATGGAATCATAGAGTGGCCTGGGTTGGAAGGGACCTTAAAGATCATGTAGTTCCAACACTCCTGCTATGAGCAGGGAAACCTGTCCCAGAGAAGAGAAAACAATCAAATATCACAGTTTTCTTTTACTTCTCTTTAGGCTAGGAATAATTTTGCCATTCCTATCCTTGAAAACAGTCTCAAAACTCCATGTAAAATATATTTCCAAAAAATTTTTGCTTGGTAGTAGCATAACTGATATCATATGTTAATTTTGCAAGAAGTTCAGGTGTGCAACTTGGCACATGACAGAAAAAGCACTCAATATATAAATAATGGAAAACAATATGTCCATACCATCTTGAGAAATCAGAAATAATGTGGCAATTAGTTTTACAGGAGAAACAAATGAATGTCCAGGACTTCTGAAAATCTAGTCCTTAGCATGCCCTATAAGCACTTGCTTTTTAACTCAGTTTCTAACCACAGTTGAGCCCCCATCATTATTGTCCCCAAAATAGCTGTCTGCTGAGAAAGTAATCTAGGTGTTGACATTGAAATGAGCTTTGTTTCACTAGCTGTTTGATTTCTGAAATTTAAGTTCCTTTCGCTTCATGTCATCTTTTGCCTTTCTTCTCTTACAAGGGTCCACTTAAGTTCCTTTTCCCTGATAGATTCAAGAACAGGTGTTTATGTGCACATTCATAATTTTCTTTCACTACTGGAATGAATTCTATGCATTTCATTAAAAAAAGTAATTTTTGTTTTACACCAGTAACTGCTACATAAAGATCCTTCAAGAAAATAGGAGCCTAGGTTATTCCTGAGTGCTAAAGCTATCATACTATTAGTATTATGCCTGATAGTCCATTGGAGTCTTCGTTTTCCTCCTGTATCTTTTGGAATCAATCACTTCCTGTTGTGAGGGTGTTTTGTTTTGGGGTTTATTTGTGTGGTTGGTTGGTTGGTTGGTTGTTTTTTTTTTAAATTAAGGAGAGTGACAATCGATATGAGTTGTAGCCACAATAGGAGATGCCCTTGCCATTACTCCATCAAACTCTGGCTGGGGCCTTTGGAGAGTTCCTTACGTCGCAGCTTGCAAACACCCCAAGCAGTCATATTTCTCTCTGTAAATTAAATTTCTTTAAAAAGTCTCATTTTATCCTGAGGCTGAAATTCTGTTCCAGTAAATTCTGATCTACAGAGACATCTACTTCCCATTGAAGTTGATGAGAGCTGCAGGTGACCGGTGCCTCTATAGCTCAGACCCTTAGGCTGGATTTCTCCCAGAGTACGAATATGTTATTAATAAGAGCTAGCTATCTTTGGCTGAAAGCCTGGTGAAAAACAATTTTGTGCTTTAAGCACAAGTGAGATGGTTGATTATGGCACAAACTCTCAACTCTCCTCAAAAGTTTTCGCCTGTGTTTATTTTAAAACAATTTTTTTTTCAAGCCAAGCCTTAAGTAAGAAGTAAGCATAAGAGCAGGCTCTCAGAACTTTTCCGCTTTTTCGATTAAACAGAACTGAATGAGATAAAGGGGAAAAAAGCAACCTTCTTCTATCTCCAATGTTTTTTTTTTTTTTTTTCACTTGGGATTAATTTTTCTTTAGAAAGATAGAGGTTATAACTGATTTTGGAAAAAGAAAATATCAAGCACACCTGAGGTTTTAAACAAACAGTTCCTGCTGTTAAACAAATCCATGGTGATTTGTAGATGGAAGAAAAATCCCTAAAGCAGAGGCAAAAAATCCAGTAGTAGTTCACCGGATCTGTATCTAGGCTCTTATTTTGGTACTAATGGGATTTCTTTGATATGTTGACTCAGGCTTTTGACAGAGGCAAGATTTAGTGTGAAAATGTTCACAGCTTCCTTTGCTGCCTTAGTTCATATGTTTGGTTTCCAAGTTTGGTGTTTACATTGCTTTTTAGAGTCTGCATTGCACAGATCACAACTGTAATTCAGTGTCTCTGGGTTATTGTGCTGCAGTGCTCAGATTATCCAAGAGAAAGTTCCTCCATTTTGATATGTACCTGACAGAGATTAATTTACCAGGAAGTCGGGTTCAAATTAAAGAATAACTTTTTGCCCTTATTTTTGGCAACTCAAGATTGCTGAACACACCACAGGATAAAAGATGTGTGGATAGGTGTTAGTCTTTTCACTTGCTAGCTCTCATTTGGACAATCAAGGTCTCTTGAATTGTTAGAAATGTTTTATTATTTGTTTGTTGATCTATGGCACATGAGTCCCCTAATTCTTCTTCATCTTAAACAGAGGTTTCAGTTGGTGATTTGGGAAGAAACCTGCTTCAGACAGTGCATTAAGTTCTTGCCTAGAGGAGAGAAATAGAGTGGTGTGCTGGTATGAGGAGCCCTCAGTCCCCAGGGTTAATTGATACAATTGCTGGAAAGGGCTGTCAAAGCCAAACAGTCAATTATATCAAGCCTGCATGAACCTGATGACAAGCCTCAGGTCAAATCTCTCAGCACAGATACATGCCGTATTTTGTCAGTTGCACTGATACTGCATCAGGGTGGGAAAGAAGCAGTAATACAGGCAGAGCTTGAGCATCACAACTTGGATTTTTCGTACTCAGAATAGAACTAGCATATAGAAATAATTAATTATTTTACCTCTAGTCATCTAAGAGGAATTTGGAAAATAGACCTGAAAATGTCATCCCAGAATTGCATATTTTAAACGTTAGAACTAAACCAAATCCCACAAGCCCCACAAAAACCGAAACAAAAAGTCGTCTCACTTCCTCTGATCTTTTCCCTCCCCGCACAGTAAAGCCTCACTGGACAGGAAAATAAAAGATGTCTCAACTCAGTCTGTAGAATTGCTCTGGCAATGGAGCAAGTGGCCTGCCTGGGAGAAAGGGAGGGAGGTGAGAAGGCAGCAGAAGACCAGAAGGCAGGTTTAACTGGAAGGGTTGGGCTGGAACATCATAACACTGTGTTTGCAAAATCCTTTGATTTTTGACAGGTATGTAAGTTCAGATAAAAGTATGGTTAGAAAGTTTGATGAACTAGCCCAATCTTCTGGTTTACTCTCTCTATTTAAAGTTTTCTTTGAGACCAGGACACTATGAAAGGCAGAATATGGAAGGATGTGTTCAGGAGGGAGAATACATCTGAGAAAATATTCTGTGGTGTTTCTGGATTGCTGATGTATAAAAAGTAAAGTGATTTTCAATTCTTTTTAAGAAGTAGGAACTTGGATTGTGATCAAATTAAATAATTCATATTAAATTTTGTTTGATGGTGAAGAGCTACATAGCGTTCCAGAATATCTGGTTTTCACTCTCAAAAGCCACACTTCCGTAACACTCTCAGTGCTGCATTTTTGTATTGTCCAGACCCACATCTATGATTTATAGATATCAACATACCTTTCCCTATCAAGGATTATTTACTTAAGTGTAGAGAGAGAAATTAATGAATCAATGATCACCCAGTGGGACTGACTCACTCGCAGCTTGTATGGGCAGTAAAGAATAAACATGAAGATTTCCTGCATCCTGTGCAATTGTCACAGCCCCTGAGTGACAGTTACTTTAGTGCCACCCAAATACCTTTTGATGAAAATCCCAGTGAAGCAGCTACAATTCCATGGCTGTATTCAGTCTGACTCAATCAATCAGAACCATTTGACAAAACATCTCATTTAAAGTCTTCATCCAGCAGAGTGCAGAACTGTATTGTAAGGCTTTCATTTGTGGCAGAAAAGAATTTCCTCAGTTTCTTGCTCAAGATATAATTTTTCTCCTCCACTGAGTGATCTTCTCTGAGTGTCTGGACTTAGTTGCAATACTGATTTTATTCCACTGCTTCACCAGATTTACTCCTGTGTGTGTATAAAGTAAGAATAGAATGAAACTTCCCATCTTTCCCATTTTATGCCATACACCCTTCTCCTGCACAGTGTTCCAAATGTAGGTACAACCCAAGAGTGCATGTATGTTCTTGGTTCTGACCATAACAGGGTAACCCCCCAGTATATTCTATTCCTTGATTCCTCTCACTGGAGAATAATATATTTTAGTTTTGCAGAGGAAATAGAAGCCTAGGCATCCTTTTGAAACAAGCTACACCATAAGCTCTTGGAGGAAATGAGGCCATAGCAGAGAAGCTAATTTAATTTTTTGTATCTGTTCACCGAGAAAAAATCTTTT
The DNA here is from genome assembly GCA_013397755.1 of Cnemophilus loriae. Taxonomy (NCBI): domain Eukaryota; kingdom Metazoa; phylum Chordata; class Aves; order Passeriformes; family Corvidae; genus Cnemophilus; species Cnemophilus loriae. The sequence goes on from VZTF01002098.1 coordinate 1,233,811, forward strand.
TTTACAGGGGCATATCAGAGGTTGTATTTCAAGCAAATCTTTGTTTCAGAAAAAAGTTGATAGAAAGTACAGGAACCATTCCTCAGTATTCAGCCAAGAGTTTCAGCCAAATACTGAACTTTAACGGCAACATGCAGTTTCTCACATCAGACTTCATATCAGAAGATTGTAATGCCAACTCTAAGGGTTTCATGGAGTCCCAGAGATATCACTTACCAGAAAAGCCTGACATGGGGTGAAAATCTGTAGAAGAAAAATCTGAATAATGTATTGGCTAAAACAATAGTGAAGAATAAAAATAGTAGGCATATAAGAAAAGTAATACACTATGGGAGAGTTAAGCAGGATATTTGTGCCCCACAAGTCTGTTGGCATTGTTTGAGGAAACTGAGAAGGGTGTAGAGGAATATGATCCAGTTAATTACGCTAATCTGGTGGGGAGAAGGCTTTAGAAGTCTATTCCAAAAGTCTTTAACTGACACGGGTAAAAAGGAAGGCATTCTCATGAACTAATAATGGATTAAAGCATAGGACAAAAAAAAAAAGGCATGAATAAAGCATTAGTTTTCAAAATGGAAAGAAATAGATATTTGTGCTGGAGTATCTTCACTCTACTGCATTCAAAAGTGATCTAGAAAGTGATTAGATACAAAGAAAATGGTCTGAAGGGTAAAAAGAGAAGCTGATTGAAAACCATTGCAGAAGATTTCTTATAATGAAAAAGATTACCAATAAAAAATCAGTATAAATTCAGTTTTAGTAAAGGAAAGACATGAGAGGGAAAAAAAATTCCAGCAAGTCGCTAATGATGAGTTGTAAAGCAGCTGCTACCACTCAGGGAAGAGATTTCGGTGTTACAATCGATAGATCTAAGGCAGTATCAGGTTGATGCTAATCAAACAGGGACTAGGATGTTAGGCATCCTCTTGAAAAGTATAGAGAACTGCCAAAAACGCAGTTTTGATTCCCATCATCTCCTAATGAACACCGTTGACTGAGGAAAGGAACAGAAAAATGTGACAAGCAGGAACCGTTTGCTCAACCAACAAGGAGACATTGTACATACCAAGACTCCTCAACTTATAAAAGACATTACTCTACGGAAACATGATAGTCAGGAGAGACATAAAGAAATTGAATATAGGATGATGACTGAATTTTTTCATAATAGCAGAATTAGAAGGAAGCAAACAAACCCATATTTTGACCATACCTTCCACGATGAACAGTGACACTGATTGTCAAAAGATCTTGTGGATGGAAATGGGTTCAGGAAACACACTCACACAAATGCACAGCTATAAAGTGTGCTAGCTCTACTCTCCCCTTGTCACTAATGGCTGTCCCCTTTCAGAGGGAAAATACCCAACTTTGGAGTTTTAATCTAGCACACAACTGCTGTTTTTGCGAGTTTTTAGTTCACTGTCCAGGAGCTGTGCATCCTCTATCTCCTTCAGAAGACCAGTGAAGTGGTCCAAGAATTATTCTGCGTGTTCTGAACTTTTTTCCCCAACAGTACCTAGTTGCTCTGAAGTTAATCTTATGTTCAGAGCGGTGGGAGACTTCAAATTTCAATGCAATTTCTGGCAAAATGCAATACTTCACCTCCAGTTTTCTTCAATATACGGTCTTGTTATATTTCCCATGATCAGTGATTTTAAGATTGTCTCAGACAGGCTTACAGTGTTCAGCCATGTAGTCACGTCTATCATTGTGCTGGGAGAAAAGAGTGAAAACTGAAAGATTTGTCAAGGAGGAGAGAATAGTTTCATTCAAAGTAACCTTGCAGATGGGAATGCTAAAAATGTCAGTATGGGAAAAATCCATTTATTATGCCTTCTGTTGCCTGTTTTGAGAGGAGGAATTCCTGTGGAGAGATAACACACAACACACTCTCAGACATGCCAGAAGCCTTTTGTTCCAGTGAGGCAGGCAGTGAAGCCCCTACCTCTGTAGGATGAAACAGGCCAAACAGAGCCCGTGTCCCCATGTGTCTGTGTTTGCTGGGATGAGCTAAGCCAAACGGAGACTCTGTCCCATGTGTCTGTGCTGCCCAGCGTTGTGAGTGAGGTAAACAGATAAATCTACTTTTTGCATTTCAGCTGTGGTTTGGTGGTTGCCCTTGGTTACCTGGATGTGTCGATTCACACATTTTGCAATTTTTCTAACCATTTATGAAGGCTAGACTAGCGCTTCTGACCAAATTTGGGCTAGCTAGATCTGGAGAGAGGTTGTGATAGATTGCCAAGAAGAAGAATGATATACCTTTTAGGAATGGTTTTCCTAAGTATAGGAAAGCCAAGAAACCCAAAGTGGAATGGAGCAAAATAACACAGTTAAAAAATTAAAGAGTCAGGAGACTTTGATAATACAGAATCATTACATATTAAAATTCCATACCTAGATGCAATCAATATATATTAAATGTGTTATCTAAGGTATAATTGATGACTAAATTAGGACAGTGATAAAGACTGTGTAGTGCTGAAAACACTTACATATACTGTGAGTGTAGAATATTCAGTAGTAGTAGAACTCACTTAATTCCCAGTGGTAATTATTTGGATATATTTCAAAAGAAAAAGTGAAGGAGAGACTTAAATTTTCGACATCACAGTGGCATTATGTTGGACTATTTGTTGGAGCAATAAGAATTTACAAAGGCAAAATTTAATCCCAAGCAATACAGAACCTGGTAAATGTGTATCTGACAATGTATATGTACACAGAGGTGTTATGGAATATGAAAATACAAAACCATCAAGTTAAATGTAAACCTAGAACAGGATAGACCGAAAAATGGATATTTGAGGAACACTTGAGAAAACAATTCAAATCTCCAAGAATGTTTTTTAAAACGTTAGAAAAAAGAAAACTACTAAAATGCCAAACAGAAAATAAGATACAGTAATTAGGGGGCAAATGACTTTAGGTAGATTTCTGTGCCAGAATTCTTCTTTAGAGGATGCTAATTTATGAAACTATGGCCAAAACTGGAGCATCAGCAAAACAGCCTTTGAAATGAATATATAAAATTCTTAATAAGAATTAATTTAGAACAGAGTTCTAAGATTTCTAATGAAATTCCATGAATTCTTAAAGAATTTAAATGTGAAATGGCTACAAGTTAAGTACTGTGCTCCGTATACCACTTATGTTGGTCTTGCTGTCAGAGAAATAGAAGATATTTTAGAATCCCAGTTACATATTTTTTAAAAGGCATCCAAAAGTACTTATGGATCAGCAATTTTGATATTTCCAACATTTAAATTATGTGAGGTCTTAATACATATATGGATGTATAAACAGATGGAAAATATGTTCTAATGAGGAATAAATCCTGCCTCACAAGTTTCTTAAAACTGTCAAAAAAAAAGAGTCCATGGATATATTGTAGAGAATAATCAAGCTAGTGAAGTGGACTAAATTGCAGTTTTCCGTAAAAGCTTAGACAAAGCCCTTTACCAGAAGGTGCTAAAAAATAAAGTGTGGTACAGGAGAAAGATCTGCTTGTGTATAGGAAATTAGCTAAAAGGCAGGGAACAACATAGACAGACATGAGTGGAAGCATTCCCTAGGGCCAATTAATTTCTCTTTTTCACCATAATATGAGAGATCTGGAGAATAGGTGAAAAAAGGAGTGACAAAATTTCATATAATGTGACAAGCAACATTAAAACAAAGGGCAAACAACTGATGGACTCGAGGTATATTATCAGTTAAGAAAGACTCCTGAGGCACTGTTAGTAGGCATTCAAAATCTACAAAGCTCACTGGCAGAGAAAAAGTAAAAAAGAGAAATATTTGGAACTGTTAGGAAAAAAGAGAAAACAAATAAAGACCATCATTATGACATGGCATAAATTCATACCTCAAATGTCTTTATGGTACCAAAAGTACCTATAAAGATAAACGTAAGAGCAAAATTATTTTTAGGGTTATTGAATGATTTATATTTCAAATAGAATAAATATCAAAGGCCACAACAGCTTAGCAGAGAAATTACTTTTGGGCACAGGAAGCAAGGGAAAACAGAAATCTGTTGGATAACCTAGACAAATCAGAGGGCTGGGCAATTAGCAACCATATTTAATAAAGGGTAAGTGTGGATTCTGCACCTGGCATGGAAAAACCCTGGGTGAGTGTACAGACTGGGGAATGAGATGCTGGAAAGCAGTGCCACTGAAAGGGACCTGGAGACCCTGGTGGATGGCAAGTTGAATGAGTCAGCAGTGCCCTGGCAGCCAGGAGGGCCACCTGTGTCCTGGGGGGCATCAGGCACAGCATCGCCAGCCGGGCAAGGGAGGGGATTGTCCNACCAACCCTGACAGAGTTCAAGATGTGTTTGGACAATGCTCTCAGACACATGGTGTGATTATTAGGGTGTCCTGTGCAGGGCCAGGAGTTGGGCTTCAATGATCCTTGTGGGTCCCTTTCAACTGAGTTTATTCTGTGATTCTGTGAACTGTGAAACTAAATGAGGAAGGAGTTAAGGGAACAATTTTTCAGCTTTTTTTGTGCTGTAGAAAGTAGGGGTACCCATTGAAAAGTAAACAAGTTTAAAGCAAATCAAACCCACTAATTTTTAATATGATACATACTTGAAGAGTGGTTTTCTTTTGTTTTTTTATCAGAGTACTGTCTTTAAAGAGCAGCTAAAGATTATGAAAGTAATGTCAGAGACTATTAAATGGGATGGTCCTGATGCAACCTCTGGTTCAGGATGTCTCTAAACTGCAGACTGCCAAGAGCAAGAGTCAACACCGTGAAAACTTTATTCCATTTTTGGCCTGTTGTTACATTTTTCCCCTAGCAATCCTTTATATGCTACTGTAAGAGACAGAAAAACAAAACTAGAAATGGACTTCTGGCAGTTCTCTTAGGTAAACTTGTCTTGTGGATTTTGGGATTATATGTAGCCTCTCATTTGCTGCACAGGTTTGTTTTTAAATTTTATTTATTAACACATTTTCTTCAGTTTTCATAGATTCAATGCAGCTGTCTGCCAGTTTAATTTAAAATAAAAAAAACAACAGAAGTCTCTTCTTGATATTGCTTCCTTTTCACAACTTTGAACTTCTGGATTTTACTCATGTTTTTATTACAAAATGATAGCTTTAGACCATCGTTTTCTAAAATGATACTGGCAACTTGTATTAAATAGTTTTAATTCCCTCTAACTATTCCCCATAGCACAAAACATTTTCTGAGATCCTAGGAAATACCATTTCTTTCCTCATTGATTTTTTCTTTACTATAAAACAGAGCATTGATTTTCTTCCTTCTGTCTTGTGTTTCTAATGGTACGTAAATTAACAGGGTTCATTTGTATGCCACATTACCAGGACTCCTTGTCACACCAGCATCACCAATAATAGAATGTAGGACCCTCCACTTAATCAGCAACCTGATAAATGCTGCACCAGTTGACAAGAGCAATAGTTGGGTTTGGACTTCCTCTATGCCCTTGAGCAAGACACTTAATCTAGCCTACATTTAATTCTATGTGTACAGCACAGGGAAACTGTTTATTTATGCCATACATGTTTGAGGATGATTCAGACCCATTAGAGAATGTTACATGTGCTCAAGTACCTCTCACAGAGGCAGAACACACAATCCCATTATTTGGATTCAGAAGAATGAACATGTCACAGTTTCACCAGCACAACCTCTCTCGTCGCTGCAGTAATCAATACATTCTTGAAGCTGTACTATTCATCCTCTCTTGCTGAAAAGTCTTCAACTTTACAGGTGCTATTCAGTATCACTAAATAAAATTTGATTTTACAGAATAAGCAGGTTTCTTAAACTCGAAAAGAATTTGTTACGACTTACTTTGATTCTTATGAATTTCTTGCAGCTTCCTTGCTATGTAACAGTTGCTAAATGGACCAACATTGCCATTATGCCTTGTAGAATTATTAGATATACTCATGCTTTATTATATACTCATGGCCTCTTTGCTTAACATTTGTATGACTCCCCAGTACAAAGTAATGTTTAACTAACATTTATTCATTTGTTCCATTATCTTCACCTAGAGCATGTTGGGGTTTTTTGAAGAACTTTTTGTCTGTTTTGGTCTGGCTTTCCCCCCCTTCCCCCCTTCCTTAATTTACAGCGATGCTGATGTATCCACATGCAGAGCAAGCCAAAAGAACACAAATGTGAGGGATTTTGAAACAGTTGTAAAGCCTACCCATGGCTCAGGCATTTGGCAATAAAATAAGGATGTTTTATATCTCAGGACAATGTTCCTCAAACAAACAACTCAGAACTGAGAGGTGGAAGAAACATTTCCAATAAACAAAATTCTGTTCCTGCCAATACGCGCCCTGCCAAAAGAAAACATCTGCAGAGCTGGATTTGCCCCCAGCCAGCGCTTAGAATCTGAATGAAGACCTAGTGTTGTAGTATTCATTCATTCAGCACAACTCAAAGCCACATGGGAAGTGCATGAAGAAATAAAATCTGTTGACCGTGGCATTGGAGATCTCCCCTTTAAAAAGACTTCCCTTTGCTGAGGGAAGACAGGTGTAGAACTACACAGTCTAGTTTTAACAGCATTTGGAAATATATTGGCAAACAGGACCTCTGTCAAGCACCACTGGCCTGAAAATGTTCCTGAGCAAAAGGCCAGGACCAGATTTTACGGACCGGTCTCCAATAAGCAATTTGCTTGAACTTATCTGTTCTTAAAGTTAAATGTTTCTAGAGCTTCATTTTCCTCATGCTTATGTTGTGCAATACTGCTATGGCTGATGTTTGTAAGCGTAGGGGTCAGAAGAGAACCCCATCCCTATGGATGACATATGAAGATAATAAAATGCTCTACGTGATAGGAGAAAGCTCGTTAATATTTTTCTGTCATTAAATTATGTATCAATTCAAAAAGGAAAATATTTAATTGAATATAGCAAAGTAAACCACATAGAAGAAACCAATGTTAGCAGTAAACTGATCCATTCATGCAAATTTCCAACACAATGAATTTTGTACATCCAGGTAGTAGCTTGTTTCAAAGACAACTTTACCAGTAAAATTGAGCATCAGAAGAAATGAGTACCACACAGTAGAAAAACAGAGTGTAAGTGAATCATTCATACTTGTCAGAATTTGCTGATTCTGGGAATGTCTTCTAAGCCTGAAATGTGTTCTTAAAGAAATGAAAAGAAGTCTTCAAAGCTGCACTCTGATTGACAGACAGCGCATTATCCTTTTTTTCCAAGCAATAAACAAAATGCTTAGAGCTCACTAGCCACAAGTACTTATTAAACAGCTGATGAAAAAAGGCAGGCCTAAAAGTGAAAAAATCTCACTTACACACAAGTGTTCCATAGAGGTGTGTGATCTTCAGATGTACCTGCCATAGACAAAGGAGTGGGCAGCCTGGAGTGAAATTCTTCTCAGGATGAGAACCATTAGAAAACTGTTTATTTATTTAATTGCTTAGGCTTCATACTGGACCAGGAAACTTTTACAGACCTCTTAATTTTTCAAGAGTTTATTCAAACACATGAAAAAACCCTATCGATAAACTGTTGTGAAAGAGGTTGGAGATTTCCCTCATGAGAATTAAAATTAAATAAACCACCAATCACCTAAACCATCACTGACACTAACTGGCATCCCTAATTATAGTGCTAGTAAAGCCAGTAGGAACCCAAATGGCACTAAAAGCTGGACAACGTTCACATTTTGTGTACCTCGACTTCATCCAGCCAGTAGAACAGTGGGAGAGACATGTAGGCATGTTGATCTGTTATGCAGTTTAAAAGGATTTTTCCATATTAGTCTGAAACGTTGTACCAAGACTAAATTCCTATCAATATTTAATTAAAGAGAAGCCGTATATGACAGCTTTGTTAATAGGGCCATGAAGCACCTCTTACAAGTGACTCTGACTGCTGCGTGTAAGCCTTAGGTTTCCAAATGTTTGTAGCTACACAGAAAGCAGCTGTGTTGATGAAAATCTCTCCGCTACAAATAGTGAAACTGTTTGAAAATATACCACCTTCTGCCCGCAATGAGCAAAGAAACTGATCTTGACCTGTTCGCAGCAGCAAATTAACCACACTTCAGGATAGCAGTGTACAACCTATACAGATATTTGGGGGTGTAATATTAAAATGGCAGAGGAAAAAAAGAAGATGAGTAAAGAAAGTTATATTCTACAGGTCAGCAATCTTACCTAAGGAAGTCTCAGTCCTGGGCGTGGAGAGAGTTCAGGCTAAATAATCTCCTCTGATCTCTCCCCAGCAAAAAGAGTTTTCCCCCATTCATACTACGGGTAAACAACACACAATCACAACTTCAGTCTGGTTAAAATTGAAAGCAGCCAATTCATTTGAAATGAATGAAGTCCACTTGCAACAAACTTCCCAGGCTAACGTGAGAGAATGATGTAACAGAGAGAAAGGATCAGATTAACATGGTAGAGCTTTATAATAAAAGCAAGGAAGCCAGCATCTGGGAAGCCAGGCTGTGAAGAAGGGAAAGATCAACACTTTTTCATCTGAAGGAAAGAAAAAAAAAAAAAGAAAAAAA